>OX940739.1:160000-230000 GCA_954870855.1 Scutellaria minor
GTTTAGGTGTGAAGATCCATAAGATGAGGGGGGAGGTGCGTTCTCAGAGAGAGAGAGGGAATCATCTATCCAATTCCTATGTTCACAGAGGGGCTCAAAAAAGAGAGTGAGTGAAAATAATGCACTACATGGATGCTATTTGGACCCTACGAAAGTCAGCCCCGAGCTGGTCCGTACCAAGCAAGAAGATTGGCTTCATTTGTCATCAGAAGAAGCTCATGTTGGAAAGCAAGCATGTGCAAGAACCAATCAGGATCCGCGGGACCTGAGGTTTTCCTGGATGGATTGACCTACAACTGATTGACTCAGGCCCTTTCTCACTGACTTTTTCCTTCATTCGGAGAAGTCATCAGGAATAGAACCAGTGGAAAGTCGTATGCAGAAGAGAAGTGCAAAATAGGCAAAGACGAAGACTTTGGAAGCGAAAGATGCACCGATTGAAGCTCCTCCAGCCCAGCTGCTGTTTATTGAGCTCAAAGGTGGATGAGAGAGAGGCTTTTCCATGCTCTCTATGCTATGGTCTTCTCAATTGCCCAGTCTCGGTTCAAAGACAGTGGAAGGATCCATCCATCGCATCGGCCTTTCTATCTCCACAGCGCTGACCTGCACTTTCCACCTAGTTCACCGACCTTACGAGTCTGATTTGGCTCTCTATTGTCCACTAAGGAAAGGCCAAAGGACTCCACTGCGACTGAGCAATCTCATTGATCTGACTGACCTTCCTACTCAGTATGGAAGGACTCTTGACTGACTCTGAGACTGAGTCTTCTGACTTGGATTGGTATACTGGGGTAAATTATAGCCTATCTATGGCGCTTTCAAAAACAAAAAAAAAGGAAATCAATAGGGGCTCTCATCTTTTTGTCGAAATCTCTATGAGCTGAATGATGTCACTCGAGTGTTGAGCTTTCAAAGGCTTTTTCAAGACCATCCAAGGCTTTCCATTCTGCAAGGCGTATAGAGCCCGCCTGAGAGGAAGATTTTTTCCATTAAAGGAGCACCTCAACAGCAGGAGCTGGTATGGGCTTTGCTTGCTTTTTTTATGGGGCAATTTACCCAACAGAAGAAAGCAAGCCTTTGTTCCCCTCTTTTTTAGTGGCCTCTTTTTGATACTCGGATATTTTTCCAAGCCTGCTTGGCTGGAAAGGTGGGTTGAAGGTATCGACCTTCTTTTGCTAATTCTTGGTGTTTTTTCCCTTATTGAAGATGAAGAAGAAGAAAAAACAGCCCGAGATCACCAGCGAGGGCCCAATCATAAGGAATAGCCTTTTTTCGTGAGATGATGAAATTGAAAGAAGAATGGGCCAACTGACTTCACCATTTCAAGGGTTCCAACTAGGATTCTTAGGTATCAATTTTCTCATTAAGGTTTTGGATTGAATATGTGGAGGGGCTGGAGGGAACCCCAGTGGGTAGAGTAACTGGCCGAGAAGGTTAGCGAGGTCCCTGCTATGGTGAAGTGCAGAACTATAGTGGGGAGAAGATAGGTGGGAGCAAGCGTAGCGAGAGCAAAGCAAGCCCTAGCGGTGGGCTGTCTTCCTGGTTCCAACTCATTTCATCGACATAGTCAGAAGCAATGGATGTTCTTTTATTCCTTTTATTTACGCGTGTAACAGAAAAGAGATTTCAAAAGATCAATGCTTGCCGCCCCTTTCACACACGGAACACGATCTTAATCTGTCAAAAGGTATTTCAAGTACTCGCTTTTTCGAATCTTTCGTGGGTCTGTTGGCCCTAGGCAATCCGCCGACACTGAACCAAGAGTTTTACATGCGCGAGATTCCTCAATCAGCCTTTCGTGTACATGGGAAGCAATAGATTTGATTCTTTCCCAGAGGCGTATTCTGCCGATGCATAGCGATATTATCCTATCACTGTAAAGAGTTAAATGCCTGTCAAAAAGGGGAGAGATTTGATTCCTTTGGCAGACAGGGTCTGAGTCGAAGGACTTGCAAATAATGGGGCTTCTATAACGCACGTTAACCTATCCGACCCCTCAACACCTAAACCACCGTCGTCAAGCAACGAAGTAGGGATGCCTTAACCGGGTGACTAATCCAGGGAAGTAGAAGCTGAGGTACTAGTTTGCGGATGATGCTGCACTTACACTATAAGGGACTCTTTCTATTAAAGAAGGGCGGGAAAGGATCTTCCTAGGTAGTGACCTTGGATAGGGGCTGGGCTAAAGCGGCATTCTGCTTCTTAAAAAGCGGAGCTGGATGGAATTCATTTATCTCGCCTCCTGACTTAGCCCATCTTTCGTCAATAGTCTAGTCTCGGTGCCTCTTTCTTTTATCTTCTGCCTATGGTTTTGATTGTTCAAGTGCAAATAGTAAGCAGCACATAACCAAGCAATCAAAGCTGGGGCCTGCTACTGGGCTTTCCTTCGATTGTCCACTGGTGGTAGTAGTAAGTTGATCAATTTAGATGTGTCAGTTTTGATGCAGAGCTAAAGTAATAACTAAGCTCCACCCCAACGTCAAACAAAAGCAGAAGGAAGAAAGAAAGGCAAGAAGCAACTATTATTGTAGGTGAATAAAGGGCGGCTTTTCAGTCTCATTTCTAGGAAAGTGTAAAGTGAAGATCAAAGGTTGTCTTATGCTTAACACACATGAGTACTGTCCTGTAGATGCTTTGGTGGAGCGCGGAACTGGCTTTATCTTTGTGTAAAAGAAGAAGAGGGACTGAAAGTGAAAGGATATAAAAGACTTCGTTAAACCTCTTTCTTGCTTTGTGCCTCAACCAACTTATTCACTTTTGATCGCCAAAAGAGTATCACCAAGCCAAGCAACCTACTTATTATTGTATTGTTGTAGGGTGGAATTCTTATCTATTCGCTTTCTTCCAGTATGCTTTCCATTCGTTGCAACCTTCGAAGTAGGATTCCGTATGTCTGTTGGAAGTTAAGTAGGTTACTACTATCGTCTTCAGGCTGCATAAGTCAAGCAAGAAGACAGGAGAAAAAGAGTGAGTTTAAACTGCTTAGTTACTAACTACACTTTATTGGTTCAAGTCTTATATGACAAAAAAAAATGTTGAGCTTTTATCTGGGGACATAAGATAAGTGAAGTAGTGCTGAACTTGGTCTTTCTTTATAAAAAGAATTAGGCTTAATGCTTTCTCTTCGTTTAGTCGCTCTAACTCAAACTCTAGCTTATTGAAGGATCTCCTGTTCATGGGTGGGGGCTTCCTTACAGGGCTCCGGACTAACGTGCCAAAGGAGAAGAGACGGCCGGTCTACGATCTCGTACTTTAGCAACTCTTGCAGAGCCTTGGTATGTCGTCTTGTAACGATCGGTCCACATCTTCTTAGGACATTTCAGCCATTTCTTTTTATAGAATGCCAGAGTCGGGGCCTGCCCCAGTTGATGTTCTCCATTTTGACATTGCAGAGAGTCCTGTCGAAGAGAGAGAGGACGGTCTCTCGTAGCATAGTAAGCGAACCCATGATATACGAGCAGCAGTACAAGGCTCTGAAAGACCTGCCCGATCAATGGAACAATGCCTTCCTGATATGCTTCCAAATCTTCCCCCGAAGCTGCCGTGAATCGGCCAACCGTATCCCATGTGTGACGTGACCGATGGAGTTGACCGAGGAGAGCGTGGGGGTTCCGATCAGCGGCCAATGCAACAATCCCGTCCCCGAACAATCCTTGAAAAAGCATCTCGTGCAGCGAAACCAAAGTAGTCAACGGGCGGTGCTCGTGGCCTGACTTACGCTAAGCGATTCACCGTCACCGATTCCATTCCCCAGTCTCATGTGCAGCTAACCGACGAACAGAACGCTTTTTGTGTCACCGTCCTTTGGAAGACTTTGTCAATAAAGAGTAGACTTGATCGGAATGAGAAGCTTGACTCCCTCCCATGGCCAAGCTAAATAAGCAAGCCAGACAAGTTCAGTTTATAGAGTCAGAAGTTCGAAAGAGCGGTGGTCGCTGGTACTATTCGCTACTGGATCCAAGATGTCCAACAAAACGGGCATCAATCCGCATTCTATCTTCGGTTTGTGGAGCATTTCAGGGGTTCCATCTAGGGATCTATCCATATGAGCCAAAGCAAAGGCTTGTGATTGGGAAGGGGAGGGGAGAGAGGTGAGGCGGGCTCCTTTATTTGGATTGGTCTCTTCGGTTGTTAACTTTAGGTTTTGGTAATGTCGCATTCATTTCATTAAGGCTAATATCTCGCCGAAAGGTGGGAGGGGTGCCGAGATCCAGGGCAGTGGGATCTTCCCATCATGATCGACTAAAGGGAAAGTCGTACGTAGATATGGGTTCGAATCCAATTCATGAGAAGAGTCCAGAGGCACTTCATTCAATCGAAAGAAGCATTACGAACAGATACCCAGCATGCCAGTGGCGCGACCTGGTCCGAGAAAAGATGGACCTCAAGGATTTGCTTAGGCAAAGGAACGAAGAAGAAGGATGGGAGCAAGTTAAGTTAAGGTAGCCGAGAGGGAATCCGGGGATAGCAATTCATCTGCCTTTGGTAAATCAACAAGCAGTGCAAGGATTTCCTACTTCGAATAAAGGTTAAGATAAGTCCGCTGCTAATTGAAAGAGTTTAATCTGGATTGAATTTAGAGTTGCTATTAGACTATACAGAAGATCTTGTTTTAAAGTCAAGTGCAAGTTCCTTAGTTAGAGTGAATAGGAACTGGAAACTCTACTAGGTCTAGGGCATAGGGCATGAAGCTTTGGCTCAGTACAGGAGCATTTGACTTTGGGAAAAAGAATCGCCGTGAAGAAGATGAGTTAAAGGATCTCGGAGACCCTACTTGTTTTGACACGTGAGGGAAAATAGGAGGTGGCAGGATTGACCACTAAAGCCCTATGGTAGTGATGCTTGGTATTATCCTAGGCAATGAAATTCTTATTTCTTTCTTTTTGGATCAATGAGACAAGGATCTGTAGTTAGGGCCTTTGCCAAGTTCAAGCAAAGTCCTTACCTGACTGCATTAAAGAAAGGCTGCTTAGCTGCTTTTATAGGACTGGGAATTCCGATCCCCATTCTATAGGTCTTCGCTCCTTGGATTGGACTGGTCTCACTATTTCTCTCCTCTCCCTCTGGTCGAGCGTCTTCGAACCTTGCTTTTTATCAAGGATTTGGTTAGTAATGAACTAGAGAGCTTAGGGATGCTTTGCTCTGGATGCTAGAATTAGTAGACCGGAGGATAGGGAAGTACTACTACTACTAAGAGACTTGTAGCTAAAGGGAGCCCCTATAGACGTAAAGACTTGACTTCACTGAACCGGCACTACTATTTGTCGGCTCCTACCACTCGTCCCTCTTTTACGAAAATCCCAGGGTTTATGCATTTTTCGGAAACTAAAGTCGCTCGTCAAGCTAAAAACAGAGGAGTTCCCGAACACACAGGTTATCGCTACGCTTAGATTTCTGAATAACAAGTAGTCCTTTCTTTACTCCCCGAGCTTCGCATCGCTTTCAGTCCCCCTTATGGATCTCTCCCATGAGTCTCTTTGTTATCTTTGCCCCAGATTGTATCACCGGATTGCTGCCCCTACGGCGTATCGGAATGCTTGGCCTTTTCTGCTACCATTGGTTGCATTTCGTAGTCGATCTTGACCTCGCTACACACACCTCTCCCCTTCTTTTAGGGCCCTTTTGCGTACCATTAGGCAAGCTTTAGCTTCTTGCCTGACTCTGTCTCTTGAAAGGTAGCTCTAGCCGTTGCTATAAGGTGTATGGATTCTTACTTTGACCAATGGATTGGAATGCAAACGATCTATGACCTCTGAAAAAGATCCTAATCCAGGGGTTCTACCACATAACAATATAAAGAATGGAAGAAAAGCCTTCAGTAAATGTCTCGAAACCACTTCTTCATGACTGAAAAGGCTACTCCGTGTGCAAAGAGCGAAGCCCTATCGTACGAGTGAAGCTCAAAGCAGGAATCGGAATCCACAACTATTAAGACAGACGACCGAGAAAGAAAGGTTCCACGTTCGAACATTGGTTGATCTTAGCGTGCTAGCCGCTGCTTCATTTCGTATAGTGATAACGCTTTCTCTTTCTTAGCGCTCCGCCCCCCTTGTCCCCTTGTATAGTAAGGGGGACTCTGGTTGCGCGGCTTTTTCTTTTTTTCTTATAGGGTTTTCTCTGACTTGACTCAGCTTGACCTACTTGACTCAGCGGTTAGAGTATCGCTTTCATACGGCGAGAGTCATTGGTTCAAATCCAATAGTAGGTAAAACCGGCCGAAACCCCTTAGAAGTGACCTTGATCTTGGCAATCCCTCTATTCAATCCATGGAGATGTGACGGAATGAATGTGCAAACAAGCCATTCAAGCAAAGAGTCTATTCTTATACCTTTTCATGTACAGGGTATTCTCTTGATTAACACCTTTTCAGCTCTCATTCCTGGCTAGGCTCTGAAAGACCTGCCCCTACTGCCAAGTAAGTCCGAAGCTTTTGATCAAATGCATTTCTACTTGAGTTCCTTCTTAATGAACATTAATTGAACCTATAGAGTCGTCCAATAAAGAGAGATAAGAAAAGTCAGTCCCCTATGCCGACTAGTTGAAGTTAAAGTAAACATAGAGAATCATTCCTCTATTGATGCTTTCATCCTCTCGCACTCAATTCTTCATTTTCAGTAGCATCTTAGAGCTCTTTAATCGACGCAGCCTTTCTTTATGCCTTAAAATCAAAAGGAAGAACGAGCATAATTGAAGACAGAGGGTAGTCGTATTCTAAGTAGTTGATCTCACATCCTTTCCTGTCTTCTTCGTCTGCCTTGAACACTGACTCCTATTCATATAAAATATTCTATCTTAACTGGCTCGTGAGCAACGACGATCAAAGAAGAGAAGGAAATGCCCGACTTCACTCAAAGACAGGTAAGGGGATAAGAAGATCAGTCTTTCTCCTCTGCAAAGCTATCAAAGAAGAGGAATAGAAAGGTTCATAATAAGCTAATAAGCTTTCGCCCGGGAACAACCTTATTTTATCTATCTGCTTCGTCGAAGTCGGAAGGAGATCTTTTTGTATCGGTATGCCATTTTATTTAATACTATAGAATATAGTAGAACTCATCGTAGATCAGTTAATATATGCCCGCTACCCAGGCTGTAAGTGAAGAGTGGAAATATTCCAGGATTAGAGTCTATCAGGGGAGCCCTTAGGGGAGGCAAGTGGGACAAGCCTTTCGAGTGACAGCTTGATATTATTATTTTCTACGGCCCAACCTATATAATTTATTATATACTCTCACAGATGGGCTAATCCTACAATCATTCTTTTCTACTCCCACGGTTTCGGCTCACCTTTCGATAGTGATCTACTAGGTCCGTTCCCCGTGCTCGTCATATATATTAGGGGAAGTCACTCTAAGAAGACTCGTCCGGAGTCTTGTGTCGGAAATAGATTCTTTATATTCTTAAATTAAGGTAACTCGTGACGGATAAGGTGCGTGTTTTTTGTTATCAATTGACCCATGCCCTAGGATGCTGATCCGTCTGTAACCCTAAAACCTAAGTTGGAGTGGCAGCATTCCTTTCTATTCCTGTGAACCAAACCACATAAGATTGATAAGCGGGCCACAGAGCAACGAGCAGTTCTCAAAGCCACAGAGAAAGGAGCAGTTCTGAAACCGACTCGTCCCATCAGAAAAGATCATTGTACAGCCCGCCTACCGGTTTTTAGCTCAATGAGTGTGTGAGCGGGCTCGAAGCAGTACGTTAATCTTTGTCGTTTAGAGTAGACCCATCCCCTGCCTTGTGCTTTGACCCCAATGAATGACTTCTTTGGCTTGCCAATATGACAGAGATGGGCCCTGGAGCCTGGGATCCGGCTGACGTATAGGCCTATGCACTTACATTATTAAATTAATGGCTGCGACAAGTTAGGACATCCTTTGAAATTGATACCGATCCATACGAGTAGAATGGACTATGAAGAAGTGGGAGTTGCTTTAGCTTGCTGCAGCTTGAAATTGCCGTGTCCCCTCTTTCAATGGCAGGTCACTTGCTTATGACCTCGTCCTCGGCCGAACTTTTTAGGGTTTCCTATTCTACGACCGGCGGATCTTCTTCCTCGTCCAGCATTCGAATTTCATACAGAGATGAACGCAGCATGATCTTGTGCAGCTGAGTAAGCAGGGTTCATAGCTTTTTTTTTCTCTTTTTTGCCAAGCGGCCTCATTCGGGTCCAATAGCCAATTCTAGTAGCTGACGAACCAGAAAAGTACTTTTTTTATGGAAATGCGAGCGAAATTTCAAGGGGAGTAGGGCGTATTCCACCAGACTACTTGACTATATAAGTCGAGTTTAGTACAGGAACTGGTTTAACAAAAGGGGTCAAGAACTACATCGATCTGATACCTTCTTACCTTGGTCTGGTGGGTAGGTTATGTAGGCTACAACTTGTTCCTAGGTTGTTCGATCGTAAATGGCCAAATCAAAGAATTTCATTGCCTGTAGCATTTGGGGTTATGGATGCTGACTTTCTTTTATAGCGGGTATGGTAGGAGACCTTCTTTCTCGATCAAGCGAGGGAAGAGGTGCACCCGGAAGGGGATAAATTCACTATGACTTTCTCAAAGATGGCGAAGAGCTTCATGGCACAGGCGCAGTAGGAGTGGAAGAATAAGGGAACCACAAATACAGAGAGGCAATAGATTCATTTTGCGAGAAAGGGGGCTCCGCCCCGGGGGATTCTTCAACGGATGGGTTCGTTGACAAACAGGGGTGAGAGACTCTCTCTTCTTTTACCATTGGGAGCAGATAGGGAAGGCCCTTAATTGAATTGATGCTCTCCCTGATAAACAACTAGTTGGCGAGGAGGGATGCTCTCATGCTTGGTAGACGCCCACGGTCATTTCCTTTTTAGCTATCCCGTGCAAGTCTGAATTCGATGCTTTTTGAGCATTATGGAGTTGCCAATCCCCGGTCAAATGACATGAATCACTAAGAAGAGTGTGCCTTTCAAGGTCCACATTTGCGTCGTATGGGAGTCTGAAAGTAGCTATATTCGCCTTGTAGACCTTCTACTTTCATCCCAACTACTCGCCCGCCGCCGGTTGCCTCTTTAAGTCAGTGATGTCGCGGCTGTCCGCTACTTGTCTCAATTGGCGGATCAGTTTCAGGTAGATATAAGTCCAATTGACCCAGTGAATTTGCAAGCAAGAATGAGTCTGAAGTAGGGATTCTCCCCTTCAGCTTTAAGACAAAATAGCTCCTTCTTTATCTGGATTGGTTGGTCAGTCTTCTCTTATGAGATTGAGAAGGCTAGCTTCATTTCTTTTGAACTATCTATGAAACCGAAGAAAGATTGGATGATTTTGAAATCCACCGCGAATAAAGTCTTATCCTTGACTTAGCTGCTATCCTTAGCTTTCAAGAAGCAGAAAGAGAACATTGAAGAAGAAGATTTGGAATAAGAAACTTCAAGTTCAACATGCAGAAAACCCAATGCAATGGCTTAAACGCAAGAATACAGCTAAAAAGTAGAATGAAACTTTCGAAGTGGAAATCTAAGAATTAGATAATCAAAGTGTGACCATCCCTATGGAGGCAGGAGAACTCCGACGGACAGTCACCCGTCTTCCAAAAGAAGAGTTATTCGCCATCATAGGCGAGAACTCGCTTCGCTACCCATTGGAGGACTTTCCCCTCCAACAAAAAAGAACCAATCTAATGGAACTAGCTATATGTCATTTAACAAAAAAAATGGGATAGATAATAGCAGAACTAAAAACTATTTATCCCGAAGCCGAAGCTGCCTTGGCTGTTAGGCCAGAGAACCTATATTCTCTATCAATCAAAGCCTTTACTTGACTTGCGAACATGAGCCACGAGGTGCTGCCTTATTATATTACGCTATTTCGTGAAGGGATGAGACCTACTATTATTAAGGACAGGGCCCTGTATATGTATTACCACGTCAGGTACTCTTTACCTTCTACTTTCTCATTCTGAGAGGGGCCTTTCCTTTGACTTTATTAAAAAAGTATTCCCCCTAGTAGATAGGGGAGAAAGGGAATCACGATACTATAACTATGATATTCGCTCAACCTAAGAGCAACTGCCGTCGGCCAACAGGAAAAAGGGAACGAAAAGTGAAGTAGATAAGCCAAGTACATCTTTTTGATCCCGGTGGGCTGATCTATTCCAAAGTAATAGTAATAAGGATGGAAGGGGCCTTTCACAACTCGCTTAGGGGCTTCGCCCTCCTTTTTCTATGAGGAAGTTTGCCCAGTGCGGCCCGGCGAATGATAATGATGAGGCTGCTGTTATTATAACAAAAAAGATTGAACCTTCCTCTGCCGAGGAGTGACTTTTCACTGATCGATGGGATCTAGGAGGCGGGGGTTCCATGATACGAAAGAGTCTGTGCCAACCTGATATAGGCCCGCTCATAACGTCGTAACGATTCTTTTGGTACCGGATCTACAGGATCTTCCATTCTTCCATAAAGAAATGGTACTCTACGAGGGTCGCACCTACTCAATTCATCAGCTAAACGGAGTGTCTATCTAGGGGTTGGGGTTGGACGGGCCAAGTACGCGCTTTCCGTCCTGATGTATGCAACTTTGTGATCAGAAGTCACTTCGGAGGTGCCTAGCCTGGAAGACTGAGTTTGTTCCACCCGGGGTTGAATATCTCTTTCTTATGACATTTGTCTTCCTATCTTCTCACGAGACTGACGGTCATGTTGAGGGGGTCCCACTAAGACATCTCGTGCCCATTTCTCTATATCAAACTGGTAAATCCAATGAAGTTAGTCGTCAACTGGGTAGATTGCTTCATAAGAGGCCCACTTCGTACCAGCGTGGAAAGACTTCCCAAAAGTAAGGGGTTGATGATGATCCATTTCTCGCTTCCTCATCGAAAGATGCGTGGCACGATCCGACAATTCCACTCAAACCTGTGCCGAAAGAGGGATCCGTCGTTACAAGAGTCGCTCTAAAAGTGGATTCCTCTAGTACAGTCCTCTAAAGACTTGTCTCGGCCATTAGTCGAAGAGGTGTACTCACCCCCCTATGATCTGTCTTCAGCAGATACGGCGAAAGAGGCATCCCTTTTATTAACCGCTTACTACCTTAGATACCTTAAAGAAAAGGAGCTATCAACAAAGTGGGCTGGCTTATCAACCAAACCATTGCATCTGGAACCCCCTTCCTTGCAAAAAAAGGAAGGTTTTTTTTATACTTCAGCCGTAGGCAGTAAAGGTCAAAAAGACTCTTTACCAACCAAAGAACCCCTCTGGAGGTATAGGAAAGGCCACTGCGCTATGGGCTATAGCCCCAAAAATGGGATTAGCCTGTGAATGAAAAAGGGGGAAGCGAAGGAACACGCCAACCGGTAAAGCGTGGGAACAGAGTAGCTACAACCAACCGGTGCATGGGGAAAGTAACCGACCAGTTTCAAATCCGACTCTTTCTTTGTAGCTATACGAGGCTAAAGCCATGCCCTTTCTGTTGATAAGTGACTATTCAGTTGACCAAGAAGGATCACCTGAGAAAGCGAAGCTTTTTTCCTCTCCTTCTTTATGTCTTTCCTCTCCCCCCATCTCCAGCCTTCATTCGCTGACGGTATCCCTTTCTCATGGACAAAGAAAAGTCCTTCGACCCCGAAGACCTCGGCGGTAAGTACACATTCTTATTCTATTTGTCCTACTCTCTGTCGACTAGAGGAGCCTCAGAACTCTAAGAATCAGAAAGAAGGAACAGCTGCACTGCCACTCAGGAGTTGTAGGCCGGGTGGAAGTTTATCTGTTAATAAATGTAGCTATCCTGCCCCTTAATAGATAGGATAGGGCACTCCATTGGAATGGCTTTCTATATTATCATATATAAGGAAAGCAATAGAAAGATCGTAGGTAAGCTATTAACCTACTTGTCCTTGCTGTAGGGTATCTAAACGAATAAGCTTTTACCGCGACAAAGCTCCGTTAAGGGTTCAAGCTCTTGACTGGAGTACGTGAAGCAAGTGGACAAAAGCAAAAAGCGTAAGGGTTGGAACCAACAGAATCACCCGACCTTACGATCTTGCGAACATGTAGGTTTGCTACGACGGGGCGAAACGAGAAGGGCTCGGAAGCGGTGGATCAGTCGAGACTCAGAATTTCTCTTTATCCATAGGGTCCTCTTGCAGACTTTCCTGCCAGCAGTCTCTCTCTTATGACATTTCGTGGAAGATAGAGGAAGCTCTGTAGCTATTATGGCTTGGCCAAAGACTCTTCCTTCTTTATTGAAGGGAATTCGCCGATACTTGGGAGACACTTGGAGGGTGGACGAGAGCTCCGCTTTTGTCTCACGACCGATCGGGCACACGACTACGAAATGGATTTCCTTCTTCCACGTCTCGTTGGGACAATCTCTCCAATAGATCTTTTGACTAGCAATCTCTTAGTGAAACCAGTACTTGCTCTACACATAGACTATATCTTTATATAGAAGTCAGGAAAAAGTAGTAAGGAAGGACGTCGGTTAGGACACCGTCATGATCAGACCTCGGAACACCCACCTGGGCTCACTTCGTTAGCTTTCAGTCATAGGTAGTAGGATAACATCTATTAGTCCCTTCTCTTCCGAGAAACAGGGCATTCGTCGTAAGCCCTTTTCATGCGCAGCCTAGTCTCTGTGCGTGGATATAACAACTATTGGATTAGTGGCATTCTACTTCGAAAAGACTTTAGCTTTCATGTATGTGGCGAGGAAGGAAAGTAAGAAAGGCTAACAGCCGACAGAGCAGAGAGAGCTTCCAACAACAAAGGCATCAATGCACTAAGCGACGATCCGATCCGTTCAGTAATCGGATGCTCTTTCCATGCTTCCTTTTATACAGTCAGAGTCATATGCCGTAAATCCTATGTTTAAAGCCAGGATGGATGGGCATTTTGAAGCTTGAAGGCAAGTTGAGTGTGAGTGTAAGACTTAGACTACCCGAGATCCTTCCCCGCGGAACATCAACTTAAAGATTGAATTCCCGCTGGATAAGAAGAAGAAAGATCTTTGACTTCTAGAAGTTTGAGACGCCAGAGATAATGGTTTGGTAGCTCGCCCTTGCGCTTGCATGAGTTCATCTACTCCTTTCATAGAAGCTTCTTGGCAAGCACTCTTTCGAAAGCCTAGTGAATGAAGGCCAAAGATATCACTAGCGCATCCCGGAAAAGCACTCGCATAGAGATGATAGGCACCTGGAGTTAGGCTAGGGAGTGAATTCAACACAAGTCTAGCAATCTGGTAACACGGTTATCCGTCCAGCCTCTATCAATCGCTTGGTTTTCACTTGTTGAAGCCTAGCTGCGCCGCTACTGTGCTCGTTTCGTCGCTTCGCTCCTTTCAACCGTCTTTCTTCTTTATGTAGGTGATTGACCTCCGATTAGACTCTCCATCTTCTTTTATTCTATTATGACATTTCTTACAGATACTCCAAAAGCAGGAAGTGTAAGGCATCTACTTGCTATCGATACTAGATTGACGTATAGATGTAGTAAACTCCCCGGCCGATAGGTCTTATCTCCTGCATGCATTGGGGCTAGAACATGGCTAGATGGGTTATACAGGGGCAATTCACTAGGGAGAAGCAGCTATTGTGTTCTGATCAAAGTCCTACAGTTGCAGTAACTCACCTGGCTTGCCTATTCCTCATGCGAGGGATTGCTTACGAGAAGCTCTAGTGAGGGGCTCCTTTCGGAATACTCAACGGATGGACGGCTTAGGGAATGCGCATGAGAGGGCTTTAGCCAGAAGGGCTGCAGTTGAGCCAATGGGAACAGAGTATATGTCTATAGTTTAGGTTGGATTCGCTTTATTGATGAACAGGGTTGTGTCAAGCGGGATCAATACCAGGGCTAAGCCCGAGTGAATGTGAATCAGAGAGCGTATGCTTGACCTGATCGGATGTTTTAGCCGTGCCTAATACATGAAATAAGGCTTTGTCAGCGGCTATACCAAAGAAAGAGGTCAAGTCTATCCTTCTTCTTGTCTTGCACTTAGTCTAAGGGGATAAAGTCACGTTAATTGCTTAGTTCGACAGGAAGACGAAGGTGTTCTTGACCCCCAAGACATAGACGACGTGGAGACGGCATGGGGATTTTGCTTGGTTGGGTACTTTGCAGCCAAGTTTCCAGGAAAACAGGCACTATTGCAACTCTGCAATTCATGGAAGGTTAAGTATCAGTACTATGCACACACGAGCGGGTGGCTCGTATTCAAGTTTTAAAATGCAGCCGACAGGGACATGGTTTTGAATGGATTGTCTATGGACGGCCACTTCTGATGAAAATCATGCCACCATGGTTTCAGTTCGACGACGAAGAGATAAACAACATCCCCCTATGGATTAACCTACCGGGCTTACCTCTTGAGTGCTGGAATGCGACAGCACTTGGAAAGATTACTTCAAAGGTAGGGAGGCCTATCTCTTAGTCTACGGGGGTGGGAATCCATTTTAGGCTGGAACACCTTTAGAGTATCTAACTAAAAGGACGGACTGGCAGTGCGATATCTTGAGGAAGCGAGAAAAGTCCGAGATGATGAGTTGCAATGACCAAGACCCGCGCGGTGGCTTTGTATCCCAGACTGAGGGTTCGGTTCTCGATACGGGATTGACGTGAGGCTCTGCAAGACCAGGTCTCGCATTGGCATAGGGTTCTCTCCCCTCTTCTCGGCAGTAAGTATCCTTTGACCAACCGGTTCAATTAGTCAGCCCCCGCGAAATAAAAGAATGAATCAATCAAGTAAGTCAGTGTCGCAGTCAGGGGTGTAAGGCACGTAAAGAAGGGAGTCATCGGTGTAGCTTTACTCGCGTGAGACTGGCTCGAAAACAGGTGGCCAAAAGAAAGCAAAGCGATTTAACGCCCTTTCAAGGCGGCTCACGTCAGAAACCAAACCAGGGTCTGGAAACGTGCCTTTTTGACTACTGATTTGGAAGTCCAAGACGGAAGCGACTGCAGCTGCGTCTATAAGCGTAAAAGCAGTCTAACTTTCTCGGGGAACAACACTCGGATCAGTCGGAAAAAGTCCTTTCGTACGCCGGTTAGCGCGGTATACCTGATCGTTTAGTGGCGGAAGAAAAGGCAGTCTCAGCTTCGGAGGTTGGGCTGCTAAGTCCATACTGGTTACAAGGGTCTCCCCTATAGCTTTCTTTGGAGTCGGAGTCAAGATGAAAAAGAGGATATGCGAAAGTCGAGGGTAATCTCCCCAGACTCAAAGATCCTTGAAAGGGATTGATTTAAGCTGAGATGTAAGAATCGACAGTTCTCTGATTTTCTTTCCTCTCTCTCTTCTGACTGAGGGTTGTAAATCTCTTTATTATGATATAAGAACATAGAAGCAAAGAAGAAAGCAGAGGGCAGGCAGGCGGGTACGAAGACCGCGGGAGGAAGGCGTTCGGTTCGCTACCGTGGAATGGAAATCCAGGCTTTGTCCGCCACGCCTGGACTGTATGGAACCCTGGAAAGGAAGGCCTAGAGAAGGGAATTCGTGTTGGTATGTGTGTCTCCTTCCAATGTCTTATCTCGGGCATTCACTCCGCGTCTTACATGACGAAATGGTATAGAGAAATAGATGGGAATCTGCGCCTACGTACACACCAGAAGTCTCTACTTGCTTAGGTCATAACTCCTAACATACACGAATTGGAAAGACAAGTTACCTTCGTAATCCATCTTTGCACTCATCTCACACCCTTTCACTCTTTCATGGAGAAAGCCGCGACTCCCCATGCGGGAAAAGTAGCACGCCTATTTTCCCTTCATACCGACCAATCAAAAGAAGAAAGTGGCAACTCAGCATGTGCAAAATCTGACTTTATTGATCATTCCCAAAATGTCGTATATAAGAGATAAGAGAAAGAAAGAAAGAACAGCTTTGTCAGGATCGTGCAAGATCTGGTATAGCAAGTAGAGCATGAAAGCGAATATGCGGTATAAGGAATCTCGTAACTATGTCCTTCACCGGTAGTTTCCTATTGTCAGGGGTCCTAAACTATCGTTAAAACGAAGAATTTGGGTATATCTTTCGAGTCCGCCTCTCAATACAATAATGGGTTGAGTCCCACGTAGCACGTAGAGATGCTTGAGTTGAGCTATTGCGCCCCGGGGAAGGATCCGGGGATGATTAGTGGTAAACACCGTGGGAGAACTTCTTTTATTTGGCTTCCATTGCAAACAAGATTTTGACGCATTTTCGAATCATGAAACCCGGGAAATTTTTTATCAATCACTGATAAGAGTGAAGTTGGAAGACCTGCTTTTTCAGTAATTTCGTATAGTCAAGTGTTTTCTATAAAAGGTATTTAAACTATGTCAAAATCCCGTCTTTTTAGCATGATTGGACAATTTGACAGCGAACCTAGCTATATGCTCAACACATGTTGGTCGAACGTTGTTTTCGGGGAAAATCGAAGCTCTGTAAAGAAAGGTCGACCTTTCTTTGTTGTCTAATGAAAGGCGAATTCGCCATAGACGACTGGGCGAGACAGAAATGGGGTCGTGGACAAATTGGGTTCGATTCCCATAGCCCCAATGTGGCGAAAGGCGTTTATGATATATTTCTTCTAACATGCAACGGATTCTAGAGAGGGCAATAGCAATATTGGGAAGAGGAAAAGGAAATCCGATTTTGGTAAGAGTTTCTCAATTTGCACCTGTACTCTTTCGGGTACTAGGTACGTTAACTGCCATTTTTTTCGGGCGTTTTCTAGGCTCAGAAGGAACCGCTATAATGCCAACTGGTCAAGTAGTAATATTGGGAATACTTTTTTTTGTAAGCTTTCTATTATTATTTCGTCTTTTTTGTTTTCATTTGAATAAAAAGAAGTATAGCTTTCTACTTTTTTTTATGAATATGTTTTTATCTTTTTGTTTTGCTTTCTTTTTCTATAATATCAAGATATACATTATCTCGTCACTGAGTCTCTGTATTAGTGGCTGTCTAGCCCCTATACTATATGCTTCTGGTGGGGAAATCGTTCCCTATTCCAGCCCCTCGCACACCTCGTCGGAGGATTCGTTCGGCCTTAGAGTCCTGGCGGAGCCTTGGCCCGTGACTCCCAATCTTGGCCTCGAATCCTCCATGAGAAATAGGATTTTGAGGCTGGAAAATGAGGATTCTCTTTTTCTCCTTGATAAGGCGGCTAGGGGGGTCTATTGGACGGAAATAAAAGAAGCCCTCCAAAATTGCCCCTCTCAAAAGGAGTATAGCCGCTTAATAGAATTTGAAAGCCGGGATCTGCAAATCCGAGAATGTAAATACTCATGTTATTTACAGTTTCAACGGGTGCTTTCTCAGCATCGTGCCTTGGCAGAAAACGCCGCCTACACTCCCAAAGAAGCCTTTCTCGACTTCTTTGCCGAGAAGCGGGACGAGCTGGACACCCACGCCGAATGGAGCCCAGCCGAAAGAGATCGCCGGGAAATCCTATTTGTGCAACAAGTGGAACAAGATCTCAGAGTAAGTGGCGCCCAGTCTGACTATATGAGACAACTACTTGGAAATGCGGATTGATCGGAGTATGGGTTGGAGGGGAAGGGGATGACCCGAAAGTACCAGTTGTCGTTGGCAAGCAGCATGGGAAGGGGGGGGGGGGGATTTTGGACTTTTTGTTATATTTGGATTTTTGGAATGGGGATCCTCTACTATGATCCCCAAGACGTCAAGCAGACGGTTGATTAGGGGGGGAGGTAAGGAACCAACGATTCCCTTTCGTTGTAAGGGACAGCCTTCCCGACGTACTGGTTATAACATTTGAATTTTTCAACCATTCTACGTTCCCGACACGGATCCTATTAAATATTTTACATTTTCTATGATCATCTCTATTTCAGGTATTCGGGGAATCCTCCTTAATAGACGAAATATTCCTATTATGTCAATGCCAATTGAATCAATGTTATTAGCTGTGAATTCGAACTTTTTGGTATTTTCAGTTTATTCGGATGATATGATGGGTCAATCATTTGCTTCATTGGTTTCAACGGTGGCAGCTGCGGAATCTGCTATTGGGTTAGCCATTTTCGTTATTACTTTCCGAGTCCGAGGGACTATTGCTGTAGAATCTATTAATAGCATTCAAGGTTAAACATGACTCCTAGAGAGTTACCAAAATACGAATTTATCCTTTCGTTTTCTTCTTTCTTTTTCTTGGTTGGCAGGGTCAGGGCCTTTCTCGCTGGGCGAGCACATCCGATTCTAAAGTCCTTTCCTAAACCACTTCCCGTTCAGTTGCGGAAAGATAGAGATAAGGTTTTCTAAATGAGATCTTGTTCCACGAATATGCAGGCTAGAAAGATGCTATTTGCTGCTATTCTATCTATTTGTGCATTAAGTTCGAAGAAGATCTCAATCTATAATGAAGAAATGATAGTAGCTCGTTGTTTTATAGGCTTTATCATATTCAGTCGGAAGAGTTTAGGAAAGACTTTCAAAATGACTCTCGACGGGAGAATCCAGGCTATTCAGGAAGAATCGCAGCAATTCCCCAATCCTAACGAAGTAGTTCCTCCGGAATCCAATGAACAACAACGATTACTTAGGATCAGCTTGCGAATTTGTGGCACCGTAGTAGAATCATTACCAATGGCACGCTGTGCGCCTAAGTGCGAAAAGACAGTGCAAGCTTTCTTATGCCGAAACCTAAATGTTAAGTCAGCAACACTTCCAAATGCCACTTCTTCCCGTCGCATCCGTCTTCAGGACGATCTAGTCACAGCTTTTCACTTCTCAGTGAGTGAAAGATTTGTCCCCGGGTCTACGTTGAAAGTTTCTATAGTAGAACTCATTCGAGAGGGCTTGGGGGTCTTAAAAATGGTTCGGGTGGGGGGTTCTCTTAAGAATAAAGAAAACGAATAGAATCGAATTCATGTTCATGCTAACAGAAGAGCGGATCCAATACCAAGACGACTATCGAGAAAGCAAGCACTTTTTTTTTGACTCATTCCATTCTTCTTCTGCTGAAATGCTATGGACGTCACACACAATCTAGAAAACGACTCAAAGTGTCAGTTGTGAACTCAGACCTTGAGAGAAGCCGCAGTTGACTGCTATTTCGGCCTAGACGATCCTTAGACGCACAAGGCGCTTCGAATTGTACAAGTCAGTCGTTCCTGGAGCTCTTCCTCTGTCCCCAATAGCTGATGGTTGAACTGAGCAAAAGAGACCTGATGCCATTTGCAATTGCAGTATCTTTTTCTGTAGTACAAGTACTAGGTGAAAGAGAGGGTCGACCGAAGGATATTTTCAATATTGCGATGAATAAGAATCCAACTAGAAAGCGCTTTTCTCTCGGGAAATGGCTCAGATGCTTCACTGACATAATATTCATTTGTCTCAACTTGTCGAACCGCTACTCGAATCCTAAACGGCGGGAAGGGATCGAAAAAGAAGTTCCATGATAGAGTCAGAAGATGATCGCTCTCTAGATATGAAGTATAATCTTTCTCTAGGAATAAAATGGCTAGTCGCAAGAAAGAATAAAAGAGATGCTGCTGTTGATGAATCATCGTAGTATTCGACCGGGGCGTAAAGGATAAAAACCTATTCGTTTCTCGCTCCTACCCTACAACTAGTAGGTTAGTCGCTTACCTATAGACATTGCTAGTTAGTAGCTTCCATAGCTCATAGACCGATAGGGAAGAAGAGCTCTGTTGCTACTGACGCTTCGGGTCTAGAAGGAATAGAACCGGAAAGCTTTGATGCGAGAAAAGGAAGAGAGAGAATCCGTCTGTCTTTATAGTGTTGACGGACTCCTTCGATTCTCTTTCCCAAAGTGGAATGCTTCTTTTATGCAATTAGCTTCCTGCTAAACCAACTAGTTCGATCCAACCCAGCGAACTTAGAGCCATAAATGCGTACTTTCTGAATAAGCGTATCATGTTTAAAGAGTTCCAACCTATTCTAAGAGCAGATTCGCCGTAAACAGATGACTCATTGTCTCTGTAAACCACTGATTCAAGGCCTAGTTGAATTACGGCTATTCTCACTATTATTGACTATCCAGTGAACCGACTAAAAACGGAATCCAATCCAGAAAGTAATATCCACAAAGCTGACTGCCGGAAAGCTCTAAATCCCTACTTTCCTGAAACCAATTATTCAAGCCAAGCTGACTGAATTCAAGCTAAGAGAACCACTTTCCCTCACAGCATGAATGCATGCTTCCCGCTCCGAACCCGAATTCCGATAGCCAAGTTCATACCAAACTAATCAGTCTGGATAGAAGTAAGCTTAAATAAAGAATCCAGTCCACTAGCGAAAAACTCTTCAGAAGTTCTGGCGCTGAAGCCTAGTCTAGTTCAGTTCGCCGCCTTAGACCGACTTGTTCAGCCTTCTACGCTCCTACTCCTGGTCGATATGGGGTAGACTTTCATAGTGCAAGCATTCCCCGGGCCTTCTGCTAAGCCGATGATATAGTTAGAGTAAGGGCCCTCTCTAACCAAGCGATTTGCTTTCTTGTCTTTCTTGCATCGATCTGATTCTCCCTATTGAATCTAAGGCTCACGATATACCCAGATTAGAAGGCTCGCTCCTATTTACGACTCTTCCGGAGAGGCCTAGATGAACGAAGGTGCTGCTGAGTCAAAGTACAAAGCCTGCTGGCGTGACGTGCGGAGACGAGCTCGGACCAATACGTGGAAGTACACGGGATGACTGACTCCCTGAACTTCAAATATCATCTCAAGCTGGCGCTCCTAACTCCCAGTGCATCACTCTACTGAGCAAACCAAAGGGCCAATATAGTTGTATAAAATTGTTAGTGGTCTAAATTAGATGCCATTTCCGATGCATTTAAGGCATGTTTCCGACACCCTCATGTGATTAGACCTTCGAGAGGCAAGTGCCGTTAAAACGACGAATTATGGTCTTCTAGACCATATTTACGTGATCAAGCCGAATTCCTCTTCCCAAGATGAAAGGTATCTTCCTGCTACTGATAAGACGGGAGCGGAGGTCTGGTCCCGGTCGATCATTCGTTAGCTGCTAAGCTGCCATACCTGCAAGATCCTTGAACAGCGGGTTATTTCTTTCCATCATTTGATTCATTAGCAGAGGAAAAGGCAGACAACGGGTAGGCTCATTGCAGGAGGTTCGAAAGCAAAGGGATACGCTTGGAGGAGTGGAACACGACCTATTGATGATGGATAACTGCTATCTCGAGCGCCTAACCTTGATGATCGACTAAAAGAATGGTCTTATCTACTTATATCGTTATATAAGCTATTTCGAGAGTCATCAAGAAGGTCTTTCAAAGCTTTGACCAGGACTAATAAAACTCTTTCTTTTCCGCCTCTACGCCCCCAAAACTGGTAATTGTTGCCTCAACAAAGGGTTCACCCTCTTCAACGCGACAAAACAGTTGAACCTACGAACAGCCGCTGAAGATCCAAAAGAAAGGGGCTAGGTCGAAGACCAACAGATGGCTTCTAGGGGTTGACCAATTTCATCTTATAGCGTAACGGGAGCTTTCAAAAAACCAACACAATGCGTGTAAACCTCCGTCGTCTCCACGAAGGATATCACGTAGTGAGTACAGAAAGCGGAGAAGAATGAGTATGTTTAGAAATGATATCTAGTGAAGAGGTTCCAAGAAAGGTAGTAACCTATGCTCAGCATTGAATGAAACAATCCGCGGGTTAGAGATTCTCCGTATTAGGTCCCAAAGAGAATTAAGAAGAAGGGCATAGCTAAGGAGCCAAAGAGAGCGATCAGATACATCAGCTCGACTCGACAGGTGGAATGCCCTGACTGAAGCTAAATAGCCCCGGTCTTGATACCTTGATGGATTCATAGGTAGGACCCTCACTTTAGCTCTTTACTTACGAATAGATCTTGTGAATAGGTGTATGGCCAGCGCTCCCATTGAAAGAGGCAATCGCACACAATCACTATCCGTCTCCTCGACCCGACACTTTTGACTTCCTTCTTTATTAACGAGACTCGTCAACCATTCGCCAAGCGGCCGAAGGGAATTCCTTCTTAATCAGAGCTCGGAATGCGCCACTATCTGGCCATGAAAGGGTAAAGACCCTTCCCCTCTAAGTCGCCAAACCCCCGCCAATTTGATAGCTCATCTATTTTCATTCACTTAACTCGAACTATTTTCTACTTCGAGGAAACTTAGCTCGCGCTTGCACATGAGCCGGCTGGCTATGTCTATTTCTATCTTAGTTCTTCCAGCATTTATATATCTATAGTAAGGTCGGGTAGGCGCAGTCTATCTTACTGCTCCACCAACGGTTGGAGGTGGACTTTAGCTACTGGCACAGCTTCAACCCCTATCAACAGAATAGTGGTATTGGTCCGTCATTCCGCAACAATACAAGATCCGTCGATCCATTCGCCCGGCATAAAGCGGGCTATGCTAAGCCTAGGAGAATCTGCCCTCTCCCCTTTCCATCCTTCCCCTTTGCTTCTTGAGTGTGAATCGAAGCCACTGGCATTGACTATTTCACAAACTATTATGACGCTTTCCCTACTGTAGGAGCCTCATGGCAATACAAGACAAGCAAGAGCTGACTCATCACCGTCAGGAGCGGACTCATCAAGTATGTCAAGCATTCGTGTTCGTGAAAGCGCGAGGTGCTCTTTATTATCACGATTCGATACAGCTCCACTTGAAGTGCCTATTATACCTAGCCGCTATCAATTAGGGGCGGCGGCCCATCAAATTCATTCCTTCTAGGGGCTTTCGCAAAAGCTTTTGGGACAGATCTACCAATATCTATCTTAGGCTGCTATGGATGTGACATGGGTACGGGGAAATCTCCTAGGCATTGTGCTCTTGGTGAGCTGCTCGGCGGCAATAGAATGGGTTTAGTGAACCATAACTTTTTGCACACCTACTATAATAGGAAGAAATAGGAGCGTAACGGGCAAGTGCAAGCGAAAGGTCAAAGTGACTAATCGAAAACGTCTGTTCGAACACCTCTGCGGGTGATTGGATCTAAAGGGGCTAACTCGCGGTAAAGCGATTAATTTCAGCCGTATAAAGCCTTTATACTTTATTCACTCAGCTCAGGCAGATGACTTCTTGTTGTCGTTGCCTTTGAGGGTTCTACCATTGCCAGGCCTGCCCCACCTTCTTTGTTTTCCATCTTTCCTTATTGCTTGCCAGCGTTAAGAAGATCTTGGCTGGAGCCCGGACCTGTTGGCATTGGTTTGATGGATACGAACTAGATCTCTTACGAACAGGGAATTGACTATCCTATTTGGATACGCTCTTACCCTGCGAAATGACTCCTGTTCTATTTCTTCCCCTTCAGCCGATTAGCGGATCGAATACGCTCTTGGAGATACAGCAGACGGACAAGCCTACTTCAGTAATCAAAAAGCTCCGTTCGGGCAGTCTCACGACAAATATGACCTCAAAGGGTCAACTGCCGGTACAGCGAAGAGTTTCATACGGAAAATCCGCTAGAGAATAGGGTGTGGGGAATGCGCTCTTATTCAGTAATTCCCTAAACTTGGAAGGTATACCTATCCACTCAACTCAACAGGGTAGGGCGAAGACCAATTGAAGAGTTTGCCGGATTCAGCAATTGAATAGCTCCATTTCGAGAGAAAACCTAGCCTCGTGATTGGTCATATAGGGTCTTCAAAGCGCTTTCTCTATGCTAGATCGTGACATAAGAGGGTCCGCGGGACTACCGATTCTTATTCCTATGGATATTTCCCAGTGAAGAAAAGAAAGTTGCCAGACTTCAACATTTAATAAGAGGAATGAAAATACTTCTCTTATCTTATTCTTATACAGTAAAGACTATCTATCAACCACAAGGGTAGTTGCTTACCTTGCTTTCAAGTAGCAGGAATAGCTCATAGCCCAGACGGGAAAGGGAAGAAGAGCGACTTTAGGTCTAGCTCGTGCTCGACTTCGGGGTCTTTAGCTCGACTCCACAGGTGGAATGCCCTGAAGCTAAATAGCCCTGTTGATGGATTCATAGGTAGGACCTTCCGTACGGGGCGAAATTTCTTATTAATATAGGTCTAGCGGCTTAGCTGATTCCGTCCCGCGCTGAGATGCTTTAGTTGAGCTCTTGGCCTCGATTAGCTCTCCCTCCCTAGGAGTGTAGAAGCTCTCGAATAATTTTAATAAATAAGAAGGATAAGGGACCCGGGAACAGACAGGATCACTTCTTCTATTTTGCTTGCTCGTGCAAACACAATTTTGGCGTACTTTCAAGTTACAAAACTCCGGGAATTTGACATGAACTACTCTGTTCCCGACCTTTGTAAGAGCAGCTTATCAAGTAATTGCGTATAGTAAAGCTTTTTTGCGAAAAGGTATTTTTTAGTGGCTAAAAGACGGGTTTTTAGCCGGTCTAGCGAATTCATTAGAAAGTCTTGCTATATGCTTAACACATCGTACTTTATCCATTCCGCTCCTAAGCCCACTGCGGGTCCTCACAAGAGTCTCTGCCTCCCTTATTCATAGGCCTTTTGAGATGGGGAGAGAGTGCCCAGCCTCTAGGGCGATTGATCACACGCCCACCTATCCAAACAGATGGAAATGGATAGCTCGCCTCTCCTGTGGTCTCCTAGATCAGACTTCTCAGGATTGAGCCATTTAATAATGACTTATTGCACGAGATATCTTAGTTCGGGATCCCCCAAGCAACAGGACCTAAACTAGCTATTCTGCTGACGATTTTAGCCTTTCTATATCACCCATTCATCCATAGTCGTATCCTCTCGGTGAGTCCACCATATGGCCCCCTTGCTTCTTTTTAATGGCATCTTTCACTCCTTAGCCCCTAGCTAGGTCAATAGATTGAGTGACCTCCCTTAGATCTAGAAGCTTCCTCCGTAAGCGCCCATGGTCAGTCTACTATTTTGATCTCCCCGTGTGGGAAAAGTGGATCAATTGATCATGCCAGCCCACGTGGCACTTATCCGAATGTTTTACCAGTCCAGAATCGATGGATCAAGAGTAGTCGGCAGTTCCACCGGCCTTGGGCCAGCCGCCCACAAACTCTAACTTCGTACATAATGCTCTATCTTATCTAATAGAATAGCACGACAGCCGATCCTCAGGATGCCGGACCCAAAGTCACGAGACAGCTTACGCCTTGAGCCTTTCTATAGCTTCCGGAGTGGAGGACCAAAGATGGGAGACCTTATTCTACTTATTATCTAGTTATCTAGAAAAGTATTCTCCGCAGCTTTTAGCTTTTACTAGAAAGGACTTATATTCGCTGATTCCGCCTTCCCGCCTTTGCATACATTATTTCCGCCGCCTGACACCTGGTGTTCGTCTTGGGAAGAGCCTCCCATCCATAGTCGACTTGGAATAGAACAAGGAAAGTTCTCACAGATTACATGGCATGTACAAGCGTCTTAACACATGTTGAAAACACCCACACGTGTCTTTGTACTTTCGAAAGAGAACTGGCAAGATAAGGCATCATTTATGCCATTTAGAAGAAATTCCCTGTTTTAGCTGAGTCATCACAGGCCTGGCCCTAGTATCTCCGCTATGATTTGCTCTTCCTCACCTGACTTCCACTCCGCATCTCCGAGAGAGAGTCTCCCCGCCCTATCTTATTCATAGGAGAACGTCAGCCCAATCCGGTGTTCCATGTCTAGCTCTCCTCTGGCCAATAGCCAATTGGTTGTGGGCAGGTTGCCTAGTTGCAACTAAACTAAGAAGAGGAAAAAGACAGACTTTGAAGACTCCCTTCTGTGATACGACCTTTGGTACCTATTCTTGTAATATGCTGGAATTCATCGTTTAAACGAGACTTGGACACCCCAAGAAGGTGCATGAAGATAGGTTGTGGTGCTATTCTTCCATCGAAGACAGGTCAATGTGGATAAATCCTGAGGGTGGGATCTTTTAGCCCGAATAGATCAAAGGAAAGGCCCTGGCCTTGTCGCTGGAAGTTCTAATAGGCCGGAAAGTGCCCTTGAAGCCCCCCGGGCAAAGGCGGCTGGTCCCTTGCGAACGAATCATCTTTCCCCGCCAGAGTATGGCCTCCAGTCTACTTCTTCTTCTTACGGCATTTATCCATTCCAGAAAAGTGCAGTGAAACTCACTCAACGTGTGGAGTCTCAGAACTCTAAGTTCCAGACCTGCAATGACACTTGCTCGATGAGCTTCGTTCCTATATAGTTGGTATGCATAAAGTCCCGGTACTAATTGTAAAACGTGGTACAAAATGAATTGAATTCTTCCCCGGCGTGAGCGGAATCCAGGAGAGCCAAAGACTCCTCAGACCCCGACTCTTCTTCCTCAAAGCCGTCCCCCTCAGCAGGTCGTGGGCGGATTGGTCTCTTTCATCTTGGGAAGAGGAATTCGGCTATTTCAATCGTTGTTCTACGTGGTGGGCAGCCCTCCCTATAATCCGTCTCCAGACCTAGAATCCGTCCCTAGAAGGCCGTCAAGACTAGACTACTTCCCTCCCTCCGTTAAGAAAGAGAGGGGCCAAGACAGAGCCTTTCAAAGGCCCTTCCCCTGTAGCCTTACGACGATGGAATTTCCCACGCGCAAGACTCCAAGGGTGAACACTTTCTTTGAGATCCTACTCGTGAAATATTCCATGCGGCTACGGACTGCCTGACTAAGGAGGCTTTCTGACACACACACTTGACGATCGGTATGGGGAAAAGGCATGATTAGTTCCACAAAGGAGGTACAAGAATGAAGAATGACCATCGAACCATAGGCCCTACCGCGGCCGTGGCGGCCTCCCCAAATCTCTTATGCTTTCAATAATTTGGGGATAATAGGGGCTGTTACTCCTATTGGCTTCAAGATCGGAAAGAATTAGAGTGAATTTGATGTTTCGATACCTCGATTCTGACTCCATAAGTTCGGTAAAATGAATGTCCACCCCTGCACGAATATCCTGACGATCTATTATTACTTGCTGGCCCTGCTCCAGGATTACTTGGTCGATCACAAAGCATATCCGTTCCTGTTTTACCAGGGCAGTTTTGTAAGCTCTAGAATACTGCGGATCGTCCGTGATTTCTTCCACAATGAATTGGTGGTTCTCTGCCGGTTGCAGCTTCTGCATCTCAATGCTTTGATCAAATGCTTTCCCCGCCTCCTCTTCTTCTATATTCGCGGATTAAACGATAGGTTTCGTGAACCAGGTTGGTGGAGGTGGTTTAGTTGCTTTTCGGAGGTTAGACTCGTTTACACGAGACTGGTTTCCAACCCTTTCTGATACAGAGTTTCCCCTTTCCGGTTAGCTTATTAGTCAAAGAAAGACTTTGATTAGTGGAATGAAAGGACTCTCTTTTGCTTAGATCGGCCATTGGTCTTCACTTTGATTATGTATTTCCTATTGTCGATTACCCGTGCACGGAATACCCTGTTGCTTCTACCCCGTACTTTTTGAAAACATGCCATCATTTCTCTTTTATTATCTTAATCTATTTCTTGTTGGATGATCGAGTTAGCGAACTACGAATGGGAATGGATGATCGAAGTCGGTACCGAAGTCTTTCTCATGGTGCTTGTTCTTTTCTTACGTAGTTCTTGCGTTCTTTTCTTTCACCTAGATCTTTCCTCTGCTAATGCAAGTATGGTTTCCGCCCGCCTAAGGCAGACTTCATGTTAGAACACGGGGTAGCTAATAACGTGTGCAGCTAATGATGGATAGACCGATACATGTCTAGACCGAAGGAAGACTTCATGTCAGAACACAGCGAAGAGATACGCATGAGAAAGGATTTCGAATAATAAGGTAAGCTTCATAGCCCCAACCGGGGTCCTTAGACCGCAGCTTACTAAGCGCTGGTTCTATCCCGCCGGCCAAGCAACCTAGGTGGGAATAGTGAAAGAAAGAGAAGGGGAAGACGCGGGGTAGAGGAATGGTCAACTCATCAGGCTCATGACCTGAAGACTGCAGGTTCGAATCCTGTCTCCGCCTAATCAGTATCAATACAAGATCGTCGGTCACGTCAGGAATAGAGGTATTGCTTCAATATAGAAGAAGAGTCTATGGAAGAGCGCGGTATCGAGGTACAAGTGTCGCTAGTTCAGTGCTCGTAAGGAACTCCCATGTCAATCGAAATAAGAACGCCTATGGGGCCAGCAAGAGAAGAGGCTAGTCTACTCGACCGTAGGCAGCCTCTGCCGCCGTTCCTCACCTCAAAGAGCCCAAAAGAGTCTATAATAGTGGTTGAGATCTATCCGACCAATAACCCATGCATCTCATCTCAATCCATAGAGACAGAGCATCATCGTATGGGGAAAGAGTATGAACGAATTGCTTGTAGAGATGAATCACATTCCTCTCTGAAATTCATATATGTGAGTCGTCTATCTTCACAGCTGGTCTTGCAGAGCCTCAAGGGTCTTTCTTTCTCCATTGAATCAGTCTAATGTGGAAATGTCAAGATAATGGGCGAAGCGACTTATCTCGATAGAGCGAGCACAAGACCAGGCATTCGATGCAAGAAGGGAATGTTCCTTCAGTAAGGGAAGCAAAGTATATCTATTTCATTTTATTGCCTTAGGATTCATTATCAAAGGAGATTGCACCCTTCAAGCTAAGAGATTGATCCTAAGATCGCTGGAATACCCATCACGTTGATTGGCTTAACGTGCCAAAGCGCGCGCTATAGAAGTCTTTGGCATTGGATTTAGGGAACTTCCCCAACTAAGCTTAAACTTCCGGTAAGCCAACTTTTTGATTTATGTTTATGGCAATAGCCGACGATTGAGCAAGAGAACCCGGATCCGCAAGAGCGGATTCTTCGACAGCAGGAGCAGAAGATCCATCAACAGCGAGATATGAAATAGCCATTGGCGGCCGCTAATAAATCAGTCTAACTACTACCCCCCCCCTTTCTTTACGCCAGAGGTGGCTTCTTCCCAATTCACCTAGTTGCCACTTGTCCTTGTGGCGCGGAAGGCTTTTGCCGTGCTTTACTCTCAAGCAGAGAGCCCATTAAGGCGGAGAAAGATAGACCAAAGTAAACTTTTCTCTAAGAAGGGCTCAGCAAGAGCATCTGTTGAGGCGTCAGCGAGCGATTCAGCAATGGCCTCCGACTGCAAACTCTTCGATGGCGGATGCTTAGGCAAAAGCAGGAGATTCTACTACATCAGTTTGATTCCAACTCCACAAGTTCTTTTGCTTTGGCGTCTGGCCTCTCCCATTAGTACTATAAGGCGAGGAGTAAGGTGTCTATGCCAGTACCCACATTCCGGGTATCTCATACCGATTGGAGTTTTTAAAGAAGTAAAGTAGGCTGGGTTCGGGTATGGTTTTTAGGATCGCCCTTTATTGTATTGTAAGTTGAGCTGAGGTGTCTCCAAAGGCGAATCCTCTACCCTGAGAAGCAACCATGGACGAAGCCCCTGCAATTACGAAAGATGCCGCCGCATGAGGAGGGACCCGGAGAGCCACGAGAACTCCCATCCGTGTTGACTTTTATCCAACCCGGAGAGGGAGGAGTCCAAGAAAATGAAACTATACGCGAAGGTGGACGTGGGATACCCGAAATTCCAAACTCTCGGAGGCACAGCAGCTCATCCATCGAATTCTTCATGAAGCCGATATTCAAGCCTCCAGCTTCTTTCACCAATGCCCCAATAAGAGATAGAACTGAATTCACAGAGAAAACAAGGCCGTCAAAGACACATCTATTACGGAAATGCCATATGGCCCAAACACATGTCACAAAGGCGACGCGCCAAAGCGCAAGGACTTGTGACCCGAAAGAAGCATTCATCGCTTGGATGAGCAACCCGTTAAACCCAAACTGGAAATCGAAAGAAAGCCTTCACGCCGAGGCGGGTAAGAACACACTCTGAGAGCAAATGATCAAGCGACTCAGAGGCGCGATGGCAGAGCAAGCAAGCGGAAGGTCCAATGAATCCACGAAGGCGGAGAGAAGTAAGGAAATACATAGGGGGGAATCGTAAAAGTTTATTACCTACCAGTAGTAAGTAGTAGGTAGTAGTACCATTGCCAAGGCAGATTGCATCCCTATATGAAAGTCAAATACCATAAGATGGTCAATTGAATGCTTACGCCTTTGGCTAAGCCTAACCTCAAGAAGCCAAGTCTCCGTCTCCTACCATCTCCCCTGGATAGTCTGTCAGATAGAAAACAACGAAAATTTATTATATGGCTCTAATTATTCGCTTTATCGCATCTTTCGTGTTGAGGGGTCTAATCAGCCACGAGGTTGTCCAAACGGAGGTTTTGATTTAGTGAAGTGTGCCTCCCCTACTATCATAATTGAATAGCAAGGAACCACTTCTGAGGGTTCTTTGTGGGGTTGTGCGCTATGGCATCGTCGAGATGGTGGAATGGTTGCTCCCGACTCCGCTTTAAGGGTGGCCTATTGTCACTCCCGATTGATTGAGGCTGGCGAACTACCAATTATATTATAGTTATTACCGACTCGGGAAAGCATTTGTGACACATCGATACAATTTTTTTTATAAAAAAGATATCGAGCTGAACTCCATTCTGGAAGCATACCAGGAGAGGAAGGGAATATCGATCTACTTCTACTATGTTATGTCGGCTTGAACTAACCAATTGGACACCTAAAGACTAATCCTTTATAATAGAAAGGTACCGTGACTCTGACCATGTAACGCCCTTCTTCTATTAAGATAGAAGGAATTCACTTGTATCGGCCAAAAGGGGGCTTCAAGACTAGGACCTTTAATGCGGGGATCGGCGCTCGACCGCTGTAATGGTCATGTGTGAATGCCCGCTTATCTACTATAATAAATAGGGGGCTCTTGGTTTGCACCACTCGACTCGAAGTGACCTGACCAGTGGAAATTCCTTAGCCGAATGAGGATGATAGCCTTCGCCTGCCTCCCCTATTTAGTAAGCCGGGAGGGGGTTTTCGAGTAACCGAACAAATGCTCAAGCCAAAACTCTCTGATCCTGATCTTGACCAGTGGAAATTCCACGGTAGAATAGTTCGAGAAGCCTAACCTCAAAGCCGGGAACTCAAGGCGCGGAATGCTTGAGTTGGGTGCGATACGTGGAGACCATACGAATAAGGATACGCTTGACCGAGAATAACATACGAAGTGAAGCTTCTACCTGGATCATAGGTGGCATAGAGTCTGCCTCCCGCAACGAAGCTCATCGAGCGAATTGAAGCAATACCTCTTGTTCCTGCCGCTACCTCTTTTGAGACAATCTTCCTCCCGAATAAGTGCTCCCAGACTTCATTCTATCTATGAAGGGGATAAATCAACGGATAACTTATGAGATTTGGCTTGCTAGTTCAATCTTAACGGGCTAGCCACTCGTTCCCCAACAGCCGCTTTAGCTTAGTGTTCGGTTCTTGCGACTGTGAGCTCTGAGCATGCATGATCTGACGTTCGAAAGAGGATCCGCTGCATGAAGGGTCGCTGTTCCGCGAGACGTAGAGTTTGATTCCCGTCTGTTAATTCAATATGCTCTTCCCGCTTAGGTTAGCTGTACTCTCGTGTAGCAGTTAACGCTTGGTGGATAGGGCGAATCCCTTCCTTAAATAGATCGATTAGCTGCGAAGGGGCCCGCTTACCCACTCCCCTTCCTCCCATTGCTAGGAGCCTCGCCCCTTTTGACTTGATAGATCAAGAAGACTACAACCGATAGTGGATCGCCTTTTGCTTAAATAAGCAAGATAAGGTAGATCTTCAAATAGCTAGTATACGAAAGTCAAGTAGTCACTTCCGTCGTTCAGGAAGAAAGACTTCGCCTAATTCTTTTGAATCCCGGCCCGGTTTCCCCCCACTAACTAATTAGCTTACGACCACTGAACAAACTTGGTTGACGAACATAGTTTATGCGCCGCTAATGTAGCGGCTTGTCGAGCATTTGACAAACTCACACCATCCATTTCAAATAGGATTTGTCCCGTGGACACACGAGCAATCCAACCCGTAGGATTTCCTTTTCCTCTTCCCATTCTGACTTCTGTAGGTTTTCCGGTAATAGGGATATCCGCGAAAACTCTTACCCATATCTTACCATTTCTTCGGAATTGTCCGCTCATAGCACGATGGAAGTGTCCGATTATAGCCCGACGCGCTGCTTCAATGGCTCGATATGAAAGACGACCTGCTCTACAACTTTTAGTGCCATATCTTCCAAAACCAAGTTGTGTACCGTCCGCTTTGCAACCCCTACTACATCTGCCTTTACGATATTTAGTATATTTCGTACGTTTTGGATATAGCACGCCCCTTTCTTTTTTGACTATATGAAATCCACACTTTGACACCTAAGATTCCGTAACGAGTAGATACTTCCGCAGGAGCATAATCGATTTTCTGGTTAAATACATTACGAGATATTTTTCCATACTTTCCGCATTCAGTTCTAGCTATTTTTGCACCTTTTAATCGACCTGAACAACATATACGGATCCCCGTAACCCTCTTTTTCATTACTAATGGAATATTCTTAACTATTTGACTAAAAATGGAACGAAATGATCTTGTTTTTTTGGTCCTCAGTTGAAAAGAGATGTCTTGAGCAATCGGAGAAGCACTTTGATAAACAGATTTGATCTTGACCGATTCAATTAAGGTATTAGTGTTTGTTCTATTAGACAACAAAGATCGCATTTTTTTCACTTCGTTCAAATAAGAGTTGTACCCGTACGGAATTCTTCTGTTTCTCAGTATGATCTCTATCATCATCTCTATTCCCTTTATCAATTCTCCTATCCTACCTAGGTCTATGAATTTCTCTATCAATTCCATTACCTTATCCTTAGCCATGAGGTTCCAACATTTTCTCCAACATTGACCTAGGAGTTGTTCCCGGGCATTCTCAAAAAAAAGGTTATTATACACCCCAACCCCATCCCTTGGAAAAAAAAAGGTAGCACCGAAGAAAGGAAAGAGTGAGATGGTGGTTTTTGTTGTTCCCGCGAAGCGAAGATCATTCGCCAAGCGAATGAAGTGGGTCAACCTCTTTTTGGCTTCGGCCAAACACTTTTTCTCGCTGGTCGAGCTTTCTACAAAAAAAGCGATGCGAGAACGTATTCTCTTATCTAAGCTTCTTTCCTGTGCATTAGCTCCCCCCATCGTAGATGGTTCAGCCACGCCCGGTGCCACGAAATGATTTAGAACTACGACGGGGTCGAAATGCATTTTGTTCTTTGTATTCAATAAGTATTGCATGACCGAATAATTCAAGGAAGAGCGCACTGCGGGGAGGGTCCTTTGTTGTAGATGACTCCTCGGGCCGCCGGAGCGGGACTTCTTTGGGAAAAAGAACAAGAATAACTTCGTTTTTATGAAGGAGTCGTCATTTTCTATCAGGAAGGCTATGCCATTTACAACCCCGGCGTATTTCGGATGCGCCCCGCTGACCCGAAGTGATTTAGAAAGATTCTTCTTTATCGATGGTGATCGGTCATGGTATCCATAGCCTTGCTTCTTTTTCGGCCAAATCCTTCTTTCGTTTTGCTTCTTCCGATCGTCGAGCCTAATCGACTCGACTCTTTTCCCCGACCCCTGGCCTCTCACTTCCTTTCGTTCTTCTTCTGTACCGTCGCTTGAATGAAGACACCCGATCGGCCCGACTTTCCCAAATTCCCACCGATGGTCCTTCGCCTTTCCGGGTCTGGATTTTTCGCGTCGTTTTAGTCGTCGCGGTCGACGGGGAAGAAAGAAATGAATGAATGTTCTTTTGGGAAAATGTATAATAATACACCTACCGAGGCGAAAGCCAAAGGTGAGTCTCGTAGGTGGACGTATCGAACCGAAATAAGATCTCAGATTGAGATCTTGATACACGGATTTCCCATAATAATAAATAGAGTCAATGGTGACTCCGCCGGTGGGAAGAGCCGCTTCCTTCTTGCTTGATAGGGGGGGCTTCTATTCACCAACGCAGACTAAAAGAAAAGTGCTCTCCGAACCGTGCTGGATAGTGACCCATCACACGGCTCTCAAACCCAACCTGTGGTGGATCCCGGGAGACAAAGTCAAAGCGCTTGATCCTTTGCCCCATACTTTGAGATGCTCCTCCTCGTCGATCAAGGATTTTGATTCTCGTGATAGGCTTAGCTTTAAGCCGCTATCGTTCGGTTCGGATAAGTCAAGTCCCTTCGGTCGGTTCGCTCAGGTGGTCTTCCCTTATCTTCCCTAACGTTCAGAGTTGTTCTGGTTTGAGATGAGAAAGGAGCACCGGCCGAGCGCCATGAATGAATAAGAAATTGACAGCAGAGGGAATCAACGATTCTTATTCGACCGAGTTATAGCTAGCAAGATGTCGATTACACACCGGAGGTTGGTAAGAACTGAGGGACAATGCCCCCTAACCTAAGTGGACCTACCAGCGAAGCAACTGGTACTTGATCGGGCGGGGGGCGGTTTGGTTTCGTGCAACGCCCTCGCGAAGAGGCAGTTGTCATTTGAAAGGAAAGGCCCTTTCTTTCTTATTAGAAAAGCCTAAACGTCCTTTTTTTTTGAAAACTAAAGCCGCTAACGCGCCTTTTTACTAAGAAACGAATCTAAATAGTTGCCCTTCTTTCTCAAAGTCAACTTTCTCACTTCTTGCTTTAGTTTAGTTTGATTGCAACTAGCGCGCTTGACTAATAAGATAGAAAGTCAAGGCTCCTCTCCTCTTTTACGAATCTACAACTCTCTTTAATGAGCGAGACTCCGCCCATATCCCTACTAGTGGTTATTCTTCATTTTCCATTCTATCATTTGTTTGACAGCTTAAACTAGGTTCCCCTTTAGATAGGTTTTTGCTTTTTTTTATCAAGATAGGTCAAGGGCGCGTCGGAACGGTCGGTAGCTGCTTAGTCTCATCCGACGACTTAAATAAAAGTTTCCTTGTACTGCTTTTTTTCTTTGAAAAAAAAGAAGGAAGGGGGTCGATTTAGGCTCCTTCCCTTCTACTGCATAGCTGCGCTAGCAGGTACTACGAGCCCTCTGCCCCACGCATCTAACCAGCTCGCGTGGTTCACCGGTTCCACCGAAAACTCTCATTTGTTTGTTGAAGCGGAGCATAGTGCGCTTTAGGCGCCGAGCGAGAAATGTCTCTTCTTTCGTTTCGGGTTATTCACTGATCTGAAACTTAGCACTTCTTTTCTTATTGATTCCAAGGGCGGCGGCATTCTTGAATGAAGTCTATCCGAACCGAATTAGCACTTCTCAGATCAGGCTAGGCCTCTCCAGCTGAGCTGGGCGCCGGGGCCCTGGATGCGCTAGCGATTGGCACATAGGGGAGTGGTTGCCCGGGTTTCTCGGCCTGGTATCCTGCACCTCGCGTTCATGATATCTACATTCAACTGTGCCCCGGAGACACGGTCGAAGCACGCCCGCCCAGTGTGCTTCTTTCACGACATGCTCTAGTCCTGGGTGTCTTTCAGTGGTCTTCTAGCCTTAGAATAGAAGAAGTCGCCCCGGACATCCGCAACGTCCTCCCACGCCTTTTTATATTTAAAATCTGGGACAAACTGAAGGAAAAGACTGACCCATTCGGTGACTTTCGCGGTCGCCCTCACTGAACCAACTTGAATCTGAACTACGATTCAGATCAAGTCTTACCGAAATCGGATTTCCTTTTCGTGCCATATGTACTTAGACTTGACTTTTTTCCCCTTTTTTATTCCCGGTCCAATATTTGTGCTCGAAGGTCTTCGTTTCCGTGTATCTGATCTCCTCTGCTCTTAGAGATCTATCTATGAATCGATCTAGACTATCCTCTATCCGGATAGATATGTCCCTTATGAGCGACTACGCCGATCTTTATATGTTTTGGCCACGTTCGTTTCCGCTCCGAAGAAGAAGGTTTGGATCTTTCAATCTTATGTCGTGAGGGATGTGACCTATGTTAGGTCCATAAGATACCACAGCTTTTGGTGTTCTATGATTCACCTCCGAATAATGAGTAGGTAGTTCTATTCTTTTGATTTTTCTATTCTTTCTTTTTCTATTCATAGTAAACTGATGGGGGGATGCGGAGCAATAGGTCGAATTACTATATAAAGAAGAGTTGTAAACTATAGGATTTCTTGTTTGAGTAGGAATATGAATATTTCGGTTTTTCTCGTTCCTTCTCTTCGATAAGAATAGGGATTTGAAATGATATAAATTCCTATTCATTCTGTTGTGCTCATCGAAATAACTGCCTAAGCATACTTTTTTGGATCCAAACTTCTTTGTGTCTTCTTCTTGCATAGAAGAACGCAACTGTTGCAAAAACTTGGATTTTAGTAGTAGGCGGCATTCCTTCTTAGTTTTTAGTTTTCGGAACCATTCTGTTTTGGTTCTTCTCCACATTCTGACCGGGCGATCCAGAAATTTTCCTATGAATTTCTCAACTGATATTTCGATATAGAAAGATCTCCTTATTTCTTCACCGCGGGTTCTCGCATCATTTTCTCGAAAAGATATTATATCACCGTGGGACACTTTAAAATGAATAATGTTTACCATTCGATTATTCACACAAACCCTTCGATGACTTATCGGCTGCCTTGCTTTAGGAAGAGTTTCACGAAAATGGAGACGAACCGGAATAACGTCCGATCTTGTTTCTGGATTGAGTAGAAAAGGGATATATGATCGTTTTCTTCTTCTGTGCATCTCTGTGATGGGTAAATCTCCATGAAAAATGGACAACTTTCGTGTAGTTTGTGATTGAATGTAACTGTTAAGATTTTTTCTCGAATAAATCTTTCTCTTAATAGATCTCTTCTTGTTTCTCAATCTTTTGAGAATGCGGCGTTGTATTATTGTAAGTTCTCTGTTCCAAACATTTCCTGAAAGTAGACGACAAGTTTTAAATCTTAATGCAGGCAAGGCATATCTCGTTGAATCAGTCTTTTTCGCCACATCGCGTATAACAGGAATCGAACCCCCTCTGCTGCTGTCGGGCGGATGGAGAATGCAATACTTCGACTCAGCAACTTGAACTTGTTAGGAGTGGGGTTTAGCTTGCCCCTTTATTCTTATTAGTAAGATAGATGTGGAACCCTATTAATATTAATTAATAAGGTAAGCTTCCACCTTTCTTCAGCTGGTGCGCAGGAGCGCACTTACGTTTTCCCCTTACTAGTCAAGGGCTTTTATGAGTAGAGATCTCCCGCCAGCTCTCTTCCTATCACTTCACTTCGTTCGAGAAATCTGATCTCACCGGACCGGGCGAAGGGGAAAGAAGGTATGGGTGGTCCGGGAACAACAAGGGGAGAGGGCATTACTTCAAGTCCGAGAAGAAACTCTTCCTTATAATATAAAAACCTCTCTTCCGAATCAGTCCTCCTATGGGTGAATTGGACCAAGGTCAGTGCTTTCGACTTGCCAGGACAGTTGACTTTATTGCGTACTTCTTTCCATCCTGAGAAGGAGATCCTTTGGAAAGTGCCTAGAAACTCTTCTTCATACGCTTATTCTCTGACCAGAACGCCGTATCATGCAACAAGAGTTCCAACCTATTCTTTCTAACTAAGAGCAGATTCGCCGCAACGAGCTTATTTAATGTTTAATGCCAAACCCTACTGACTGAATGGCTTCCCCTCCCTCTTCCGGGCTTTATTGCCAAAAGTTATTCTAGCTTGAATGGAACCCACAACAATCCGAATCAAATCCAGATGCCAATCCAATGAGTTCGATTTCCCGCAGCTGGAAGTAAAGCTAGCAGCGTAGTCGCCGACAGTTGGGGATTACAGACCCATTGCTTGCTGCAACGTTACAACCAAAGTCATCTCGAAAATCATGGCATTGGCTCCTATTCTTGGCACGCTAGTGGATCGAGCACAATCCGCCTTTGTGGAGGGGCGAAATATGATGTATAACATACATCTGGCGCAAGAACTTCTGAGACAGTATAGCAGGAAAAGACCCAAGATGCCTTCTTAAACTTAAAGTGGATCTCAGAAAAGCATATGATTAAGTCAATTGGGATTTCCTTCATGCAGTTCTGGAGGGGCTGGGCTTCCCGAACAAGTTCATCAGTTGGATGATGGAATGTGTGTCAACTCCATCTTATTCCCTTGCACTGAATGGCAGCCTTCAAGGACTCATTAAGGGGAAAAAGGGCCTTCGTCAAGGGGATCCTTTGTCTCCTTTTATGTTTGTGCTATAACTTGAGTACTTTTCCAGATCCTTGAAGATGGCAACAGAAAATTCTGATTTCAACTACCATCCGAAGCTAACTATCTTACTTAATGAAAGCTCGACCTGCGGAATGGGACTGTTTAGAGGTAAACCCCGCTTCCCGACGAAAGCCTTGCCTCGTAGCAGACTTCTGGCGAAATCTTATGTCGACCCTCGACCTACTCTACCCTGTGGATCGGCATCCCCAAGATCTTATCAGATACGAATCAGATACGAAAAGCTTCGGAGCAGCTTCTCTGCCTTTGCCACGCTTTCCCGGTGTCCTTCGCTTGACCCATGTGCCGGTTGTAGCTTTCCGGTTAGCGTTTATAGGACAACTGCTTTTACGCGGTGACCATTCCTTATGAAGTCATGGAAGTTGGGTATACCTTTCTATCTCATAGAAAGAATGGATTGATGAAACAAAACAGATGACAAGGCCGGATTGAGCAACCTGACTAGTTAAACAATAGCCTATTTTCAACGGGATTGAGAATTCGGAGCTTCCTCGAAATATCAAAATCTCATAAGAGAAGTAATGAAGCTCCTCAAAGCGCTTGAATGACTGGATTGGATCTATCGTACTATATCTCTAGTCTCAGATAGACAACCTTTCTTACTTACGCAATTCCTCGATCCAATCTCGCACGCGGGCCCAGTAGTTAGTGCTTTTTTTAAAGCCGTTAACCTGATCGACGTAAGAACCGATCTCAAGCTTGATGAGCAGCAAACCAGACAATACATTTCTTCAGTTGGGGAATAAAAGGACGGGTTCGCCTGTCCCATTCTGATTCTTCCTCTTCGGACCCTCTCCTTAGCTGTCTTTCTTTGGCTTATGCCTTTAGTTAGCTCCTACGGGATACCTAAAAAAAATCCCTTTCGGCGGCCCAGTGGAATCTCAGGTTTTGGCTGACGGGATCATCTGGTAACAGTTCATGCAGAAGAAGACCTGACAGTCCTCCGGTCCCCATCAATTCCTTACATAGACGTGGAGAACGACATAGTCCCTAATGCGTGGAAGGCATTCGAGCTTGTTCAAGCAAATTATGTCGCAGAAGGCCCAGCAAGACCCAAGATTTCCGCCAATAGCATGATGGTTGCTAAGGTGATGTTGAACAGTAGTTATACACTCTATTCTGGGTTGGGTCAGAATTTGCAAGGAAGGTTGGAGCCGATACAGGTGAATGACAAGAAGGGCCCCTACGGGTTAGGTTTCAAACCCACCAATAAGGACAAACCGCAAGTATCCGCCCGTATATATAGAGATGGGCGGTGTACAATACCCGCCAATGGCGACTAAATGTTTTTGCCTGCGAAGACTAAGTCTTGATTAAGCAACCTAGCTCAGACTTTTTAGAGTAACGATTGGGGGTTGACTAAGTGCTATTTTTAGGTTCCGTAGGTCGTGCGACGGGCAGCGGCTAATGCTCGGCTTGGTGCTGAGCTCTGACCGGTGCCTGCTCGGCTGCATGGCATTTACCCTGTTCTGTTGGGGGTCAATGTCCTTACTATACTCCTTAATTAAGGGGGGAAGTCAAAGGAAGATAGATCATCTGATCTTTCAGCGGTCCCCGGCCGTCAGTATCATGTCCCCGCGTCTCAGCATCTAGAATAATAGCTAGGCATCAGTTTGACTTGAGAGCGAGACTAAGAAGATTCCCGCCTGGAACAAAGTAGCTCTGCCCGGGGCCGATCGAATCTTCTATCTTCATGTTCTGAGTGCTGCACCTCCGCATCGAATTAACTCGATAGGGACAAAGCTCAGTGGAAGGCCCGATCGTGGCAACTTGTCAGCTCCTCGTGTATGGAAGCGCCCGTGCCAATCGATTGATTTTTGAGATGGCCATCAGGCGAGAGTCAAGTTTATCTGTCGATATCCCGAGCTACTTGTCCGACTTGCCTGCCATCTTTTGTAAAGTATGCGCCCCAATTTTTAGATATGATATAGATCGATAGCACTAGTCTGCCTTTGCCCTGTAGGCCTTTAGCAGAGGTGTGCTAGGGCGATCTCCGAGGTAGTGTGCGACGACGACAGAGGGGCAGTACGTGGGCCTCGACGGCAGCGAGACGGCAGCTAATTGGCGAGTCAGAATGAACGACGGCATGGGCTAAAGTGAGGAAAAGCCGAATGACCTATTATGAAAAGTACGAATGGAATATAGATCTTAGCATACATCCACATATGACCTAAGGCTTCTTTTCTTTGCGGAGATTTTATAGTAACCAGAAAGCGGTTCAACAGTTCCAGCTAAGCAGGAGAGAACGGATAGCCTGAATCCGCAGACCCGAATTTATAGTTATAGGATGATTAGCGGATATTTGCTAGGAATTGTTTTTGCGTTTAAAAAGTACTCCCGAGTCCGGACAAAAGGACATTTATCTGTTAACTAGTACTTAGCAATTGTCTTTAACCTATAGGCCACTGACAAAGCCTTAGTAAAACACCCGGTTCCGCTCTACCAATCCTGAGGGAGTCCGGACCTGAGCTCTAGCGATCGGTAATCTGTGGATAGAGAGCGACTTGTCCTTTATACGCCATACTCTGTCCTTGTATGACTCCCTTGGGCATTTGAGCTAAAGAGAGTCGCTCCTAGCTATTCCATAGATTTCTCCATACCATACTGGCAAATGTTCTATTGAAGAATTGCACTACAACTGGCCTCACAGGCAGGGGTCTCCAGTCTACTTATCCGCAAAAGGCACTTTTTCGCTTCGCACCTTGCCTCAAAGGATAAGACTTGCATCAGCCCTTTTGGACGACTCCCTATAGTGTAGAAGAAGTGATGCCCTATCTTTATTCCATCTAGGGATGGGACAAATTACTTATTAATCAGAGTTGGAGCATCGAAATCAATAGCCTATATCTGTCTCTGACCTTTTCGTTTTTTTTGCAGTTGGTTGCGTCCTGGCTTCATTGAGAACCAAGCCGACGAAGGATGAATCTTTCCTTCTCTTTCTTTCACTAGTAAGAATGCAATGCCTGAATCATGTGATCGCTTTGTTCTTATCCAGACGGAGAACCTACATCGCCAAGTCTTTCTGAGTCGAATCTGCTATAACTATATGCGCAATTTATCGATATGGGATTTAAGAGATTTCATTTATCGTAGACAAGCAAAGATTGAATATCCTTCCACACCCGGCGTCATTCCTATGCGGACCAACCCATCGCACACAGATAGAAAGGGCTCAATCTCCGACCTAAGCCCTTACTTGAACTTCCTCCAGCGGAATGGAAAGAATGGAATACTTGGGATCAAAAGATTGATCTAATAGTCACCAATTATGAGTCTTATTTAGTAAATACATGCAATATTGATATACGTGAACAAGCGAGGTAAGCGTCCGGATACAAAGGAATCTTAGTCTATGTCTGGGTCACCAAAAAAAGTATGAAGAGATAGTTGATAGTTGAATTTAGGGACCTCTACTTTACGTACCTCTGTAGTCTTAAGAGAAAGTAATACACTCAGTCTCACCGTTAGAGGATTTATTGGAGGATCTAGGGCGTTAGCCCGAAGCCATAGAGAGAGAGTCAAAAGCCTATAGCACTGCAGGAAGACCGGGACAGATTAAGTTGATTCGATTGATCGCCTTTAGGGTACGGTGGGCATTGAAGATCTAAGTGCGCCTCCGCTACTCTCTTTCCGCTTACTTTTCGATATCGGAAGAGTTCTACATCTCCTAATAAGCACGCAGGTTAGGGGTCAGTCAGACAAGGGGCATACCTACGAAAGGACGTTCGATAGGAAGCAAGCGAAGGTTTAACGAACCGGAGTTAGTGATAATGCTTTAATTGAATAGAAAGGAAAGAGAACATTAGACCTTTGCTCTACATATTCTATTAGACCTTGTATCTTCCCCTCTTTATCACAGAGAGGTACTGAAAGTCAACCCTGGTTGGACACGAAAAGAAGGTTTAAGTTCCAAGACGAAAGGAGAAAGCAAAAAGTGGAGCATCCGTTTCGGGAGGAAAGGGTCAAAGCCGGATCCCGTAGTATATATATTGATTCGTCTTCTTCTCACAACCCCGGGGCTAAGGCTATACCCGCTGCTACCCCTAAATCGGCCTTACCTTCTGTCCTTGGGAAGATTATTAGCTAACGAGCTCTAGATGTCTATCCGTTTAGACGCCAGTTATGGTATCCAATCAAATAGACCTTCGATAAAGAGTTTCATTCAGACTAGCTTGATCATTGCTTGAAGCTATAAGGTCTGAGCCCGAGTTCTTTCCTACGGCTAACTAAAGGCCCCAGCCATCTCTTCAATTCCCTGTTTCCCCCCTTCCTCTCGAATTCCAAAGAGTATAGTCTAGGCGCTGTCTTTGAACCTGCCGGCCTTTGGCTGCGCTAAACCTTTCTCTAATTCAATAGATGAAGAAAGCTATCACACAGGGAGTTGATCAAAAGGATTTCGCAAAGCGAAGTCATCTTTCCTTTCGAGACTATGGACCGGAAGGGCTAACGCTAAACCAAAGTCTTTCTCCGGCCATGCCAATGATTTCAACTACTTATTTGCCAGACAGACGCTATGCGCCCAGGTTACAACGGTGTCTATTGGCCTCTGTTTCTCGTAGTAGCCTATACGAGCTGAAAAGCCTATCTTAAGGGACTTCAATTTCGGAGAGATGCTAATAAAGATGCCGGAACGGAGAAGGATCCACGCACTGGAAATGCTTTCAAGCCGTTCTCGGATGCGACACAGATTCAATATGTAAAGAGCATATTGAATGCCAGACCCTAAGAAATATACAATCAGGTCAAGGACCTAGAAGTCATTCCACCACCAAGACCACTGTTGAGAAATCCAACTGAGCTTGATCAAAGCCGATACTGCCGATATCATAAGTCGGTTGGGCACGATACGGACGAATGCCGAGATCTTTTGAGGGTTCTCGCCCAACTCATTGAAAGAGGGAATCTCAGGAGGTTCGTGAAAAATCAGGGCGATGACAATCAAGTGCCTGAAGACCGACGTCAACCAGATATACGAGGGAATCGTCGCCAAGATCAGCCGCCTCCCCATGGTGGCCCAGCACCCGAAATTATGACACTCTCTCTCATAAATACCAATCATCCTGAACCAAGCAGTTCAAGACGGCAAAGAAGGCGATATGCCCGAGAAGCGGACAACAATTACCAATACTGTCAGGTTGCTGAACCTACAAGATCCGGACCGAGAGGAAGCTTTCAATTCTCGGAAGAAGATTCGACCGGATTTGTCCATCCAAATAATGATCACTTGTTCTGACTTTAAATATATTTGATACACCAACCCATAGATTACTTGTGGATACTGGGAGTTATACAAATGTCATATATTATGAGGCCTTTCTCCTGTTAAATATCGATTGGGGTTATGTCCGAGAAAGCCATGACGTTATACTCGGGTTTGGTAGATGCAAAACTCGGCCCATGGGTTGTGTCGACCTTTCGCTCTTGCTTGAGCTTCTGCTTCTTCTTTAAGAAGTTGCGCTCTTAGCGGATCATTCTTGTCCCATCCTAAGTCATCCCAGCGTTGGAGTGATTCAGTAACTTCGTCATATACTAACGGTCCCCTGCCTGAGGGATCCATTTCTTGATCTAACTGATCTATCGGGTGACCTTCTTCATCGGTTTTACCTTCGGTCCTAGTAGGAAGATCGGATTTATTCCAATCATCATTGGCATAGGCAGGAGCGTCTGTCACAGGAGCACTTCTTTCAAGATCTTCCCTCCTCAGCCGTTGCTCTTCGCTCTTCAACTGCAGGAGTAACTCATCGCCTTCTGACTCTAAGTCCTTGATTCGTGTACTTACCTCTTCTGCAGGCAGACCTTTCTTTAGGAGCGAAGCTAGGCCGAAAGAGTCTTTGACTGCTTTTCCGCGGTGGAGTGGTTTGACTTCCGATACTGCTTAGTTGCTATACGAGGTGAAGAACAAACCCATGGCTGTCGCTAAACCTCAAAATCTCATATATAGTGCTCAAGTATCATTATTCATGCTTTCAGAGGCTATAAGTAGGCCCTTTGCTAAGGCGTAAAGGGCACGTAGGCGGTGAATCGGGTTATGAGAAGAAACGACCTATGGTATGGAAGAAGGAAGATGAGGAGGCTACCTAACATAGAGGAAACCGGAGAAGATTTCGTATCCTTAGTCAAACTCGCACGGGAATACCTGTCGCCGAGGAAGAAGAGACTTTCTAGAGGAATAAGAGCTGACGAAATTCATGCTTGTGCGGAAACTGACCCTCACCTATTGTATTGTACGTCCAGATGGAAAGTCATGCTCAACCTCTCAAGGATTTCATTACAGGGACGGGACTAGGAAGAATGAAAGAATACGCTCCCCAATCGACGATTTGGTTCAACTCCAATTCGTGGGAAGGAAGGCAAAGATTCTAGATAAATTCCTTCCTGATGAACAAGATGCACTGCAGCAGCAATAGCAATTTGGAACGACCCGGCATCGAGGTCTCGCCGAGCCTTCTCTACTGTACTCCCCAACCGCACCACCTGGGGAAACCAAGCGAAAGAAGACAAGATCGAATCGGAATGTCTCGTGCTCGTCCCGTTGAATGGACACAAAAGACTGCTTTCCTCTTAGCCGTTGATTCTAAACTCTCCTTCCCTTGAATTCGCTTCCTCCCAACAAGCTTCATCTCTCTCTTTCATCGGCGAACAATAAAGCACGGTGGGATGCATTGACACGACTCCACCTATTTCATAGCGAGATGGCCAAGAGATCATAATCATAATAAAGGATGAGATGAGAATAAAGGCATTCCAAGAACTTCTATTGAGGAGCATGGTATTAGCTTAGTTTGCTTGTTTAGTGGCATCCCGTCGCTTGTTTCATTTTAGCCTTCCTTCTTGGCATTTGTCCTTGTCTTTATCATGGGCATTGGCCTAGCTCTATCATTGGCATCCGCTTACAGAATTTCCTTTAGAGCGTACCTTCCTAGGTACCGTAACAAGAACAAGGAAACTCTATTCTAATCCGCTTGCTGTCTCAGTTCGGCTATAAGCCTTTTGTTTTGTTGCGAGTGTTGTGTACTAAAACGATTTAAAGCCCGGCCTTCGATCGAGAACCGGAATCGCGGATAAGGGAACAGAAACATTCTCTTGGATCGTAAAGTAAAGAGCTCTACCCGACTTTATTTGTTTTTAGTAAGGTAGCTTTAGCTCTTTCCGATTCAGTTAGTGATTAGTGATCCCGAATCGAGCCTGATGCCTAGTCGGGATTATTGCGTTGGATTGATCAGCGGAGTAGTAAACTCTTTTGACGGACGGAGTGCCTATTTCACATGGAAACGTGACCTGCTGTGCCGGTCGAGGCTCAAAACTGAGCGTTGTAGTCCACGGACTTTGACTCCGGGGAAGCTCATTCAGTTATGGAATGCGTTAGGGGCTCTTAAGGAGGAGAGATAGGGGCTAAACCCACCATCCCTAGCTGGAAAGTCTCATTGAGTTCCCAGCTTGGCCTACGCTACGATCGTTAGAACTCCCTCCAATCGATTCAAAGCCAAAAACCTCACTTTCTTCCGATAAGCATGGAGAGCGAATGGGAGCATTTCATGCCAGTCCCTGTATGTAATTGCTATTTCTAATAAAATCTTCTTGATCTTTTTCTTTTCTGCCTCAACTGCCCCATTCATTTGTTGTGGCCTGTAAGGTGCAGAATTAGGATGCCGGATCTTCAGCTGCCTGCAAAGATATCCTTGCACTGTTCAAATTTTTAGCATTAGCATTATCCGTGATGATCCTTTCTGGCAGGCGGCAAATCCTTTCCTTATTCAAGAACTTCTGCACCACCTTCTTAGTAAGACTTGAGTAAGAGACCGCTTCCACCCATTTCGTTAAATAAGAAAAGCCCATTGGAGGGGGAGATAGGGCCATCCATTCCCCACATAGAGAAGGGCCATGGGGCAACCCTATTTTGCAAGGGACAAGGGAGCTGTAGGAGCATTGATCTTATCCGCATTCATTTGGCACTTGTGGGCATTTCCTGCATCTGAGGAGTGTTCCATCATGACTTCGTTTAGATAGGATTTATCCACTACGGAAGAACCCCATGGATAGCCTCCGAATTGTTCTCCTTTTCTGTTGCCCCTGGAGGATATTCCCGAGTCTTGATATACTGCAACATGTCATGGTACCACGGTCTCCCATCAGGCTCCTCTTCTATATTGAAGCAATAAGCTGGGCTATCTCTTGCTTCAATTTGCAGCGGTTGCAAGTCAACTCCACAGTCTATCTTAGTCATTGAGGCTAAAAAAGTGGGCAGAGCATCTGCAAACTTCTTTTTCTCACGACTGAGATGAAAGAAAGTGACTTCTTCAAACTTCTCCAATAGCTGGGAGAGAGATTTCTGATAAGGGATCAGACCACTCCTGGTGTTCGAACTAGTCATTAATGGTCGGCTTCATTCGTATCCTTTCGGTATGTGTTGTGAACACTTTCATTTTTAGCCTCTCATCTTCTCTAGAGAAGCCTCTAAGGGATAGAACAGATGGTCCAACTACATAACTTTTTCTTTTTAATTACTTCCATGGTCGTGCCTCGTGGCACGGCAGCACCCGTACTATTGAAATGGTTCGTCAGTAGAGATGTTCCCACAGGTGCCCCTTTTTCCAATGGTACTATAATTCCTATTCCTATCCCTTCATTCCCTCTTTTGGTCTATCTACATTCAAGGAAATTCATACGCTCCACAGACAGAGCAAAAAGTAGAGTCTTGGTCAGAGCAAGCCGTCCTATTCTATTACCAGACATAATTGGGAGAAGCTCATCCGAAACTAGAGCTAGAAACGCCCTATTTCGTTTCGTTCCCGTTCTTCATTTCCTTCTTCTCGAATCCAAGGGGGACAACTCATATTTAGAATCTTTCTGCGGTGTGCTCGGTTTACTATTCTTTCGTACTTTCTTCTTTTTATCACGCGATAGGTCAGCGAAGCGTGAGCGGGCGCGGAGAAGGAAAGGCCAAACACTTCGGCCTAACGGGAATAAGCAAGGACGAAACGAGAAGATGAGGTGCCCCGGGCACCCCCATTTAGAAAGAAGGGTCGAAGCTTTTCGGCCTGTAGCTTTCCCCGTCCCCCCTTCGTCGTGCGGTGCTTGTGGGGGGGATGCGCCACCAGAAATCGGGCTTGAAGCTCTCACCTTACCAACGAGCCGACAGCTGATGGCTGTTGGTCACGACGACTACCAAAAAGCTCCAATGAAGATGAATATTTCACATGGAGGAGTGTGCATCTTTATGTTGGGTGTTCTTCTGTCGTGCGACCCGGCGGCTTATGTGCGACCTGTGGCCCACGCCTCCTATTTGTTCAGGGCGGGCGGCGTGAACTCTGATTCGATCCGGGTATTCAATCCCGCCGCTGAGATGCTCAGTTGACTCCTTAACCTTGATAGGAAGATGGCTTATTCAATAATTCGTGCATAAGGGTAAGGAACTTTGGATGAACTAATGCGAATGGGTGTAAGCTTCGCTGCTCGGAAACACCCAGTGCTGACCACACTGAGAGACACGAAAGCGCAGGTAACGCCAGTTGGCGAAGTGGCGTTAAGCATTCCTAGCGGTACGAAAAGAGAGGTCGTGATGATATCATCTACGTCCGTACCGCTCCTCGTGGAGTAGATCCCGCATCCAACCAAGTCTTTGACCAGGGAACGGGATAATTCCCACTACCGCTGGCAGGCCAGCCGGGCCGTGAGCGCGGTGGGAACGGGCTTCCCAAAAAGCCGGCCCGGGCCGGGGTCAGCATAGTAGAATGAAGGGGACGGCCGTTGTGTTGGCAAAGCCAACTTCTTGGGTTTCGGGCGGAGAAAAGCGGACGTGGGGACTCGGGTCGGGGCGCAGCGCAACTAAGAGAGCCATTCCATTTAGGGCGAGACAAAATGGGCCGGCACGGGCGGTCTGGTGTCCGAGCCGATTGGTCAGACGACGACTACTTCTTAGATTCTTATTATTAGCCTACCCCGGAACCGGAATGGAATGGGATGGAATAGAAAGAACGCGAAACGCTAGCGCAACAGGGTCGGTTTTTTTTTGTGGGGGATAAGCTTGTGAAGAAGCAAGCTATCCCCGCCCCGACGGTAGCTGCTAGCTTTCCCCATCTCTCCTAAACTTCCCCCGGTCTTCGGCCCGAGCTGTATGAGGCAGAAACTCGTCCCACGTACGGTTCGGAGGCCGAGCCCCACCCCAGCAGTCAGGGTGCGACTTAGGTCAACTAACACAAAGAAGATAGAGTTCACTCAACGATTGCCTTTGGGTTCCGAACTCCATATGGGGAAGGAGCGTTGTTCTTTGCGAGGTCTCGATCATTTACATGGACCCACTTTTCATTCAATTTGTGGTAATTTTTTTATCTATAAACCGTCCCTAACGAACGATCGGCTCATCTTTGAGCATGATGAATCACTTCGTGCCGACCTGTTGCCAATCCACTTTCCGACCTCATATGAGAATGGAAAACTTGAGCATTTTCTGCATCGGTGGATGAAGAATCGCGAACATAAGAATTTCTGGTTGACCATGTTTCCAGAAAAAAGATACTTTCGAGAAAGGACGAGCACGACTGAAGTGGCTATACATACAAATCTATTTACGGATCTATATGCTTTGATTGGAACTGGAAGTTCCAGAACAGGCGGCTGGTATACCACCATAATGAAACTTCCTTTTCTTTTTTTTATTCGGATCGGATTTATGTTGGCTTCGTTGGGAGGCTGGCATAGTTTGTTACGTCAGCTCCAAAAGGAAAAGGAGTTGTTGCCTTGGAATTGATAAAGTTCCGTGGAGTTCATAATTGCATAAAAGAAGTCAAAGTAGTGGCTGCGGCGCGTTGAGGCACTTCTTCGACGGTCCCCGTACGCCCGGCCATTCCATAGAAACCGACTTCCGTACTTCCCCGATCCGCTAAATCGTCTGATTGTCTTTTTTTTTTAGAGTTAGAGTCTTCTATCTCTATCTATCTCTTTGAGTGCGTAGAGTGGATTAGTAGGGTTCTCACTCCATTTTAGGGATTGAATTGTGTAAGGGTTCTTTCCCGATTCCCTCCTGTCTCCCAATTGCGTTGGTAGCCTAGAAGTAGGAGTTCCCACAGTCAAGTCTGATCTTAGATTCTGGGACAAGATGGTCGTATATAAGAGAAAGGTTGCTTTTAGTTTAGCTAGTTTCCCACAAGCTAAGCAAGGAGAGCAGCAATCGTCTTCATGCCATCTTCATTCAGTTGAATGCCGTCTTCTGCATAGGATAGGATTACTACTAAGAGCGCATTCTTCCTTCAAAGAGAGCTCTCTTTTGTGCTGGAGAATACATGGCGTCAAACGGTGCTAACATTCCTCTTCCATTGCACAACCCTTGGGCTTCCTCAATTGAGTATCCCATTACTAGCATCATTCGAAGAGCTTTCGCATCGTATACCTTAAGCTTAACTATTAGTAAAGCTCCTTTGTGTCAGCTAACTTCCCATCTCCTTTAGCTGTTGGTTTTGGCCCAAGCATTTCCAGGTGATGCATCCGGATGGTTTTAGGATGATGATCATGTCTCGGAGGGATGAGGGTCCGCAGCCCCGCCCTATAGAATGAATAAGGAGAGGTTTCTCGATGACCGAGCCACTCTTATACTACTCCTTACCTCACCCCCTTGTTTAAGTAAAGGGCGAAGTCGCGGAAGCGAGTCTAAAGGCCAAAGAGTCATCTTTGAAGCCACGAATGAGTCCTTACTCATAGTAGAGTGTAAGGCAGGTTTGGGTATAGCAGGACTTGAACCTGCGACCATTAGGTTAAAAGCCCAATGCTCTACCAACTGAGCTATACACCCAAAAAAAGATGTAGTAGGAAATAAGGATTGGTGCGGAAAAGAGGGTGGCCCCCCTTCCCTTCTTCTCATCATATTAAAGGAGCGCGGCTCTGTATGAGGCTCGTACTGCAGAGCAAGCGAAGAAAAGGTAAGGGCGCGCGTTAGCACTCCTGCAAGAAAACGGCCTAGCTAACGCGCCCCTTATTGAAAATTCAAAGAAAGCCTTGATATGAATATGAGAAAGATGCGCTCAAGCTTACTAAGCAAACGTAGGCTTGGGCTCGAAAGCCGGCCTTACTCAACAAGCCCCTTTATTTGATTTTAGTAGGTTGGGTGCTTCTTTCCACTCATTGAAGATTCTATCTACAAAATAAGGTCAACGGGGGATACTCAAATTGCTCTCACTGACACCATTTACGAGAAGGTGAGGTCGTCTTTCTTTCCAGCCGCTCAACTGTTCGAGTTCGAGCGCAATGCTTGGTTCCGATTCTACCTTTGTAGAATGCCTGGTCGAAGGTCCAGTACAGTAGGTAGCAGGCGTGTTCGTTTTGGCTCCCGAGCGAGAACGAGAAATAGGCGATGCACCATCCTTGCTGCTACGTACGTTTTCCTTGACTTGACAGATTCATCCAATTGAATCCACACTCAAGACCACAAGCTCGGGGCTCGACGAAAGAGAAAGTATCAGCATTAAGAAACTTCTTGGGGTTAGCAGTGAAAGAAAGAGCCCGGCATTCATATTCATAGCTGAGTCTACTAAAAGAGGGACCAGTCTCATCGTGGTGATTAGAAGGACACCTCTGATCGTTCACCTCTAATATGACACGTTCCCTCCCAGTTATATGATCAAGGGGATCAGTCGGCTAGAGAGCGGGGCTATTCTTCTTCTTCTTCCGGGGAGACAAAGTCGTCCCTTCTACTGACCGAACCCTCAGTTCGGAGGTCTTCGTCAACATGTTACGAAGCTCCAGGCTTCGGCGGGTCACCATTACTTGACTTAGAAAGGCAAACATCTGGGCAAGGGAAAGCGCAGTGCGCCTGGTGCAAATGGCTTTCTTTTTTCATGATATACCAATCAGAATGGAAGGTCCTCCCTACGTACATGATTGATAGAATCACTACGTAGGGAGGGCGGTCAACTTGATGCGGTGGAGGCATGAGTGCAGTTCGATCTTGTGGTGTATTCGTTTGTAGTGAGTAGGGCCTCCTTCTCGTTGATCTCAGTTCGCCTCCGCTCTATTGAAAAGTAGGAATTCCTACGGCGGTTTTGTCAACGAACGCGTCTCGGGCCGGATTGACTAAGCTAACCAACCCTTAAGGTTAAGGAGGCTCTTCCATAATTGGGTGCTCTGCTTTAGTGTGATTGACAAAGGCTAGGCTAGGTTTGGTAATACCCAAAACAAATGAAAAGAGATCGGAGTCGATAGTTGGCAGTTGGCAAGGAACTGGATCCCCCCCAAAACAAAAAAAAGGGGGGGGAAGCTGCGGTCGAACTCTAATTCTGGAAAGGAAAGAAGTCGGGGCCCTTTCACTTCGAGTTCCTTCCTTCGTAGCCAAATCTGATGATACGCTTTGGCGATCTTACCTACCAAATAAAAGGCCTGCTAGGTGATCGAAATCGCTCTGGTCAGTGAGGACTCATTCACTCACCTACTCCTTATCTATTTAATAGTCTCTTCCATCTACTGAATTCAAAAGGCGACCCGCCGCGCCGGGCTGTAAGATAGAGCTGTTGTACTACTTGACTGGTAAGAAAGAGCTTCCGTAAGAACTGGAATACTCTTGTATGTACGGCAACCCTCTCTTCCGCTACTGGTGGACTGTTGCACAGAAAGGCCGACAGAAGCAAGGTTTCTTAGCGCGCTTTTCAAGCGCTTAGCTTCTGCTAGCGGCGGGGCGGCAAGGCCATGTTGTTCAGTTGAAAGCCTAAGCCAAGAAGAACGAAGTGGCGGGCCACTTTCGAAGATAGGGGGCGGCTTTCTTGTGGTAGTAATTGCGAGCATCTCTCCTCTTCTCTTAGCGTGCACAGTTTGCTTACATGCCGCCTTAGGCTTAGACACATCTCTCTTTCTTAGTTTCACGCTGGCCTAATGAATGAAAGTCAGTCTTTTAGTAAGCGTATATAAGCAGCTTTTTAGTGTATAAGCAATTCTTTAGTGGTCGCACCGAAAGGTACGTACGGTGGAGGTTGGTTGAAGATGATGTTACGCGGCGTTCAGAACCAGTCTTGAAGTGGAAGTGAATGAATTAGAAAAAACGAAGAAGTAAGGAAATGAGACGACTCTTTCTTGAACTATATCATAAACAGATCTTCTCCTCTACACCAATCACTAGTTTTTCTCTATTCCTCTCGTATATCGTCGTAACGCCCTTAATGCTAGGTTTTGAAAAAGACTTTTCATGTCATTCCCATTTAGGTCCGATTCGGATCCCTCCGTTGTTTCCTTTTCCTTCCGCACCTTTTCCTCGAAATGAGAAAGAAGATGGTATACTTGAATTGTATTATTTAAGTGCTTATTGCTTTCAAAAAATCCTACTTCTACAATTGGTGGGTCACCGGGTTATTCAAATAAGTCGTGTTTTCCGTGGTTTTCCCATGTTACAACTTCCGTACCAATTCGGTCGATCCGGAATGGATCGGTTAAACATTCCATTAGGGAGCCTGGTCTTGACTCTTCTGTGTGGTATTCATTCTCGTTCGGCTCTTGGAATCACATCCAGCAGTGGTTGGAACAGCTCGCAAAATCCAACCACTTCACCTACTTCATTGCCCCCAACCCTTTCTCGTACCTCTATTGAAACAGAATGGTTTCATGTTCTTTCATCGATTGGTTATTCCTCTCCGTTCGTATCTCTTTTTCCAATTTCGGTCTCGATTAGTTCACAAGATTGAATGGCCGATTCTCCTCCGGACCCTCGATTCGATTGTTTTCCAAGAATGTTGAGCCGGGTATGTAAGCCATGTATCTGGGAACTAAAAAAAAAAAAAGAAGGGCTTTCGGTTTTTTCACCCTGTTTTGGTCTTGCAGCTATTTTAGAATATTCAAATATTCTAAAATAGTTAGTTGAATCTTTTATAAGAAAGAAACTATATATGTCCAATCTCTAGTGATGGTGGGACCAACCAAGATGTATGTCGTCCAACCCGACCTCAGACTCTTTCTTCCCGACCTATTTGACTCTCTGGCCGCAGTTATTTAGGTGGTATTCCGAGATTGAAGAGATCGAATTCCTCCCGGGAACACACGAAAGAAAGATATGAACTGGGTAAATAGAAATGGAAAAGAGATGTTTCCAATTCATCAAAATGTGAAGCTTTTTCTACATCCATATGATCTGCTAAAGTGGATCGGTATTGACCATATAATAAAAGAAGATCTTGGTCCATGGAGTCCCCAGAAGGTAAGAACTCCAACCTGTCTGATGCTTCTTCGGCCAAATACAATATACAAGTGGGACCTGCACTATGAGCAAGCTGTGCGAAAAACCGCTTCTTTTTTCCGGTTCCGAAACAACTTGGGCGAAAGAGGGTTCTACCGGGAAACCATGGATTTTTGAGTTTTCGCCATTGGTTACTGGTTGAGCCACTGGAATGGAATGAGATAAGAATCTCTGTAGATCTTTCTTCTCCACTTACTCGTAACAGGCTTTTCTTTGTCTTTGTTTGATGGTGCCTATTGGCTCCTATGCTAAGTTAAGTGTCTTTGTTTGGTTTTATTTGTTATGTTTGCATGTATGGTATGGTAAAACCCTGCGTGTAAAATGTTGACTACTTAATGCTATGCTAATAGTTGAATTTAGAAAGACGAATTCGTAAAAATGTGCTGAAAATGAATGTGAAAGTTGAAATAAGGTGTAAGCTAAGTGTACTACTGAAGATGCCTTTCCAGCTCTGAAGCTTCCTTCTTCCTTGAGAGCTGGGTAACCCAAATTCCAGTCGAAAATGAAGAGGAGCTCAAAGTATTCGTTCCCAGTCGATTATATAATTAAGATATAGCAGTCAACCATCAATAAATCATCAACTATTTAACCGGGGATAGAAAAGGTAGACTCCAATGTGTCCATGGCTATGGGAACGGGCTGTTCGCTTTCTATCTGTGCTCTATCTTCTGTCTCTTACTGGCTGTCATGGATCGGTCGCCCCTTTGACTTGTCCTAAAAGTCTTCCCCGGTAGAAGCAGAGGAAGAATTCTGCGAGTTATATCAGCAGAACAGAAGAGAAGTGGGCAAATGATGGGCAATGTAGCATTGCCTTTCTTACTGGATTTCCTGCTGCAATTGAATCAGAAGTGGGACTCTTTCTCTTATATATATTATATATAGTATAGGCTATTTTGCCTTGAAATCCCATTCTATCCATCTTATTCTTCTGTGTAAGTAAAGACTAGCAGGGCATTCTCTTGCATCAATTCCTTGCTTCCCTCCACTCCTCGATATTGGAAATTGGGCATTCGAGTCGAGAACAAGCCCTTGTCATACCCCAGGTTTAGAATCCATCAGTCACGAAGAAGGAGTCCCAGTCCCAGTAGTCAAATAGGCATTCACTTCACTCGACCAGTTCATGTGCAGCCTATTCTGATTCAATTCCTAACAGGGCATTCTTTCACACGTCGGCTAGGGCAATAAGGAATGGCGAGATGCTAAACGGATACTGAACTAGTTGGCAACTATTTGATTTTTTTGCAACGCCAAGACTTTTTTTTAAACGGAACAAATCGTCGATTTCAAACTGAACTAGCCCTTTTTTTCCCACCCACTTACCCCTATGACTAGAAAGACAAAAATTCCCATCAAGGAATGAAATTGACTTAGATAGGACTTGACTGCCTTACCTTCTATTCTAAACTAACAATACTATAATATATTATAAAGGGCTTTTAGGCTTGACTAATCTAACTAATCTAATAGAAAGTAAAGGGGCATGTATCCACTTTTTTGTAAAGAAAGAGGGCTACTTCACGAGCCGCTACTAATAATCGAAAAGGTTCACAGCGAGTTCAGTCTAGGGAACGCTTCCGCCGGAGGGGTTTGTCTCCATGGAAAAAGTATTCACTACTGCTTACAGCACCTTCATTCACTCGTCTTGCTACTTCGGAAAACTGTTTAGCGGACACGTGGAGTCGAACGTCTCTCTACAATGTAGCGTAGGTAGACTGATTCTAGTAGGTGACTGTCTCTAGTGGTTTAGAAAGAGTTCTCTTGCTACCAACTTCTTTCTTTCTTTTACCTTTACCACCAGCAGCGGATAGGAGTACTCCAGCACTACCACAGCTTAGTGATTCAACCACGGCGGATATTTACTCAACTGCGGTTACACCAAGAACTCCTATTGCATTGCATCAAGAGCTGATTCAATTGCTTGATTCACTGGGCTGGGCTAAACCTTCGAGACCAGCACTGGATTTGCACAAAGAGAAAGACCGTCTAAGGCGCAAAGCCCTTATTGTCCAATCCAAACCTCCCCTCACAGCTGCCTATTCTGTAACAAGAGCATTCGATGCATTTTCCTGAAACTCATTATAAAGAATTCTGTCATTTCCTTGCAGAAAGAGTCTATTGAAGGTTAGGTTAGCCCTCTAACTCGGCTAGTGACACATCAGACCTCTTTCTTTTTTATAAAGGCCTTGATTTAAGCATCAAAAGAAGAGTGACAGGGGTACCAGTAAGTTACTATATTTTTTATACCGATTGTTGGCATCTATCTCATATCCCTTTCTTGTCTTGCGCAAAGAGCTTATTCGAGCGCAGCGGAGTCATGAAAAAGAATAGCCACTTCCTTATCTACGCTATTTATTTAGTTTCCTCCCCTCGTGGGAAGTAGCTTTCTCTAATCGACTATTGAACCATCTCACCTTTAAGTCACTCGCGACCGCTCCGTGGGGTCAACATTACGCAATTAGTCCAGTTTCAGTTCTGACTCTCGCTGCAACCTATCTATATAGGGGAAAACGCCCTCGATCACAAACTAGAAATATCATAAGAGAAGAAATCTCTTACGCCCTTCGACTCCCATGCCTTTCTTGGTTGGACCAAGGCGATTGAAGAGCAAGTCTCTCTTCATTTTTAGAGGAAGAAGCGGAACTACAAGAAAGCTTTCTTTATGGATAACCAATTCATTTTCAAATATAGTTGGGAGATTTTACCCAAGAAATGGGTCAAAAAAATGGAAAGATCGGAACATGGGAATAGATCTGATACCAATACGGACTACCCATTTCAATTGTTGTGCTTTCTGAAATTGCATACCTATACAAGGGTTCAAGTTTCGATCGATATTTGCGGAGTTGATTATCCCTCTCGAAAACGAAGATTTGAAGTGGTCTATAATTTACTGAGTACTCGGTATAACTCACGCATTCGTGTACAAACCAGTGCAGACGAAGTAACACGAATATCTCCGGTAGTAAGTCCATTTCCATCAGCCGGCCGGTGGGAGCGAGAAGTTTGGGATATGTTTGGTGTTTCTTCCATCAATCATCCGGATCTACGCCGTATATCAACAGATTATGGTTTCGAGGGTCATCCATTACGAAAAGACCTTCCTATGAGTGGATATGTGGAAGTACGCTATGATGATCCAGAGAAACGTGTGGTTTCTGAACCCATTGAGATGACCCAAGAATTTCGCTATTTCGATTTTGCTAGTCCTTGGGAACAGCGTAGCGACGGCTAATTCAAAATCAGACACAGAATAGGTCCAGTCCAGGAGACAAATCAATAGGAAATGCTATTTTATTCGTAAGAATAAGAATTCACTTCTATGAAATGAAAGAGTTTCACCGGAATTGCCTTGATCGTCGGATATCATGAGAAAGAAATAGGAAGAAGTGTTATCGAACGATTTCCTGCAATTCTTTCCATACTGGAAAGAGTAAAGAATCAAGCTACAAGTCTCGATCTATACGAAAGGCACTGGTTTTTTTGTCTTTCTTTCGGTTTCATTGATAGCAGAAAAACGGACTCTATAGGGGCGCTAGCGCTTGACTAATAAGAAAAAATGGCAAGAGAAATTGGATATACATATTTTGACTATATACATGCAAGATGTGGGGGTACAAAAAGAATCCTTTTTCTTTACAGTCGTATCTACTGTGATAAGAAAGCGCTCTTAGTTCAGTTCGGTAGAACGCGGGTCTCCAAAACCCGATGTCGTAGGTTCAAATCCTACAGAGCGTGATTTTTTCTTCGTAGATCGAATTAGACTGAAATGGATTCAGTCACTTGCACAGCAATTCGAATGTGACCTCCTTTCTTTCTGCGTCCTTACTCGCCTTTTTTTCTTTTCTCGGCTAAAGCTAGCTCTGTGATCTGCTTTCTTCTATTGGACCAGGGATTAGATAGTTGCCTCATACAACGCTCTTTGCTGAATTCCTGACTCTAGAACCAGACTGACAGGCGTCAGCCAGCGTTAGAGCATGGAATTCATAACCTGACTTACTTGGTGACTCCTATAGTACAACCAAAGGCTAGTTGGTTAGCTTGTTCATACAGCACTGGACTTGCTCGCTGGGATAGAGGCAACGCTTGAGAGCTGGTTTGCAAAAGATCCCAATCCTAACGATAGATCTAGGGCCGGTCGTATAAATCCTTGTTCTTTTGTTCTAGATCAAAAAGATTTCATTAATTCATTTCTTTTAGCCTTATTTTATTGTTATTAGCTTATATAAAGGAAAGTGTCTATGTCGATATCTTCCTGGCTTCTATCTCTTTCTTCTAGTAGTTAGCTGGAATTGAGAAAGCTCCGCCCAAAGGTGCTCATATTCATATTATGGGCCGGGCACCGGTAGGCTAAAGTCAAGTCAAAACTACGAGAAGGGGGGATACGTTTTTTGAAGTTTTCACTCTTTCAAATTTGTTTTGTGTGTATACTATCCTTGGAAGTCAATATTAAACCACGGGACCCTTCCGATCCTCAATTGGAACCCGGGTGAAATCTACTTACAAAAAGACATCAAAAGCTTGGACAGAACGAGAAGTGAGCGAGATGATAAGCTTTTTTTGTGGGCGTATGTAAAAAGTTGGTCTTTTGTGCTGTGCTTTTCGGCACCCTTTTCTTTTCGACAAGGACATACGCCTTTGAAAGGGAAGACCGTCCTGCACTTTCCTGGTAAGCGGCACCGGGATTGCTCAGGTTCAGGATCCCGTGATCGAGAGGTAGAGGTACGCTCGGACCTCGGATAACCTTCGCTATCTTTCTTTCTTCCCGGCCGGAGATGTCGAGTCGTTGGTCCGTCGTCTTTAGTTTTGCATCTTTGTTGACGAAATCAGTACCACGTCCTGTGCGCGTAGCAGGAGAACAAGATGGAAGCGCGCCTGAAGGGGAAGCGGTCCGGCAGGTGGGCGAATCACCATCCGACCTCGCCAATCGGACTTTTAGGGGACTTTCATCCGTCCCCGAGCTTCTGGGCGTTGAAAACCTACTTCCGATTTCTCTAGAGAATGCTTAGGTAAACAGCAGCTAGGAAAAGGGTTCGGTTTGAGAGTGTAGGGATAACTCGCGCGTCTCGGTTTGACCTACCCGGTAAAACAAAATTGGACCTTGAGTCGAGGCGCTGAAAGCGAGACTCTTTCTAACTGTATGCGAGACTGCATATTTTTTTCTTGTTTCTAGTTCCGTTGATGGAGGGGAGGTTTACAAACTCCTTTTCTGTCTACGCCGCTCTTTCTCCTCAGGATGGCAACCTGGCATAGGGGGAAAAGGTTTCAGCCCAGCTTCGAAGTTTCTTTGAGTTCGGCTGATAGAATCCCATCCCGTTTCCAGGCGGAATCCTTCAACAACTTAGTGGCTCTATCGGGTGTGCTAATCCGCTCGATATGAAATTATTCAGGAAGGGGACTAGACGAAGAAGAAGAAGAGGAGGTCTCGCAGGATGCCATTTGGGCTGCAGCAGACGCTGAACAAAATGAGTGGCAAAACCTCCTTTCGTCCAAGGAGTGGCAGTCAACAGATCGCCATTTCGCGATCTGCGAACAAAAGGAAAAGGTGGCCGCCATTTTTGCTCTTTCCAACTAGTTGGAGGGAAACCTTACCCTGAACATAACGGGGGAAGAATCGAAGAGGGATTAACGTCTACTTCTCCGACATGCACCGCTTCGACTCAAATAAACAGAGATTCAATCATCTCAAGGCGGTCTTTGAATGTGTCGGAAACCCTCGAAGTAAGATCTGGCGTGAAATCCAGGGATACATTGAAAGCTAAACTAAAAGGGCGGGGGACGCCTTAGCCCTTAGAATCGAATTCTAAACCGGCGTGGCGCTGCTGGATGCTTCTGATCAATAGAACAAGAAGAGGAGTCAGCCAAAAAGAAAGATCACCAAAAGTAACGACCACCAAGATAGGCATAGTAATGAAATCTTTTGATCACCCATTTTTGGAAAACCATTTTTGGGGGCTTCCGCCTTACACAAGGCAGATTGGATTGCCTGAATCACGAGTCTTATATACTGTGTTACGATCACCTCATATTGATAAAAAGTCCAGAGAACAATTTGAAATGAAAATCAAGAAACAATTTTTGGTCATAAAAACAGAAAGGCATGAATTGCGCAAGAAGTTCTTTCGGTTAAAACGCCGTGCGACTCGGAGGACATAAGACTTCTTGGTCAAGGCAAAAAGATTGCCGACTGGATGCTCCTACCCCACCATGCCTGGCCCTTTACCTTACCTTAAGAAGAAAGAGGAGGTATGAAGCGTGGGAAAGAATGCAAGAAGTGTATGATACAACAGGTAACCTTCAGGAGTGGCGGCAAACCTCTTGATTGATCAACGTGAGTGAACTGTGCTTAGACGCTTCGTAAAACCGCACCGATCTACGAGAGGAGCTGATAGATGAGTAGGCTTCTCCCCTTTCGATTCACGGAATGTGATCTGGGACACGATGGGAGTTTGCGTGCCTCGGTAGGAAAGAGATCACCGGAGTATAGCACAAGATCGCCTTTTCTTGCTGCCATGGGGTCGACCTGTGAACAAGGTAAACCCAATGGGAACCAAAAAACGGGGGTACCGCATTGGGCAGAAGACGATCCAAAAAGCGAAGGCTCGCCCAGCTAAAGGTAAAGGAAGGTGGAAGCTTACCTTATTTTTAAAAGGGGATAGGGGGGTGAGATAGGCAAGAGGTAGCTTGCTTCCAAGCCGGCCCGGCCGCGAGGAATCAAGATATCTTTGCCGGTGCTGACTTGGATCTCGGGTGACGGAATAAGGCGGCCAGCAGAAGCGACGAGCAGTCGCGGTCGAAGCTTGGCTACAGCGAAGCGCTTACCAAGCGCGAAGGAAAGGCCTCCGCCACTTGAGCCGTATGCAGGGAAACTTGCACGTGCGGTTCTTAGGGGGGGGGGAGCTAGTAGGAGCCATCCCATCCCAATAGCGTATATTTGGAGCTCAATATGAAATTCTATTTTCTTGCAAGACCCGTTCGGATAAGGGAAAACTCCAGAGATTGCTTCGAAGTAAGATCCTTGCGTTGACCCTTTCCTGAACCAGAACCGGGTCCGGGTGAGAGGAAAAGAGGATCAAAATGTCCCATCAATAAAGTGAGGGCTTTCCGGACCTTCCCCACCCCCCCCCTCACTCCCCCTTTTTCAATAAAGAAGCCCCGCTTCCCTAAGGGGGCCCCCCTCTGATAAGGAAGCAAAGGAAAAAGTCAATAAAGTATGACAAATCTGGTTCGATGGCTGTTCTCCGCCGGTTCGCTGCTTTTACTTGCTTCTTTTTTCGGACGTTTTCTAGGCTCAGAAGGAACTGCTACTGGTCGAAATATCGTGCTTTTTGCTTGACTCATTTTTTGCTTGATCTTTTTGTTTCGTCGTTATGGTTTGCGTTTGCAAAAGAACTACGGGGTTCCACTTTTAGTTTTGCATAGATCGTTGGTATTTTCGATCTCTTTATTAGGCTCTTTGCTCGGGATCTACCTCTTTTCCCACGTAGGTATTGAATTGACCCCCTTTTTCCCACTCGTCTTGACTTTGGGGGCGGGCGAAGCCCTTTTTCAGATGGGCGAAACATGTGCATTTGGGGCAGGTGGGGAAGGTCAGGCGGGCTCCTACTCTACTCCTCCTTCGATCTCCACCCAGGGAGAATCATGGATTGATAGAGTCTTTGGTGGTACGAGGGGTGACGAAGCCACCCGCAAGCGTGGATAAAGCGGATTCCGCCGGAAGCTAATCCAGTGCTTGTTGAGTGGAGGACCGAACATGAATTATACCCATAAAGGGTCCTTCCTACCCCTATTCCCTAATCCCTTCCCCTCAGAGGTCACACTTTCAGGAAGTAATGTAGTAAAAAGTCGAATTGAAAATAGAACTATGGTGACCTTGCAACAAAGATCTTTTCTTCGTTTGAGTGTACCTTTCCTATGACTATTAATCCTGATGAAATCCGTGAAGTTTTTACCTTGTTTTAGAAGCTTTCTTTGGCGTTGAGTGAATATTGGGCTAAAGCCCTTCCTTATCTTCTTCTTTTATGAATAGGAATAGAAAGCACGATTAAGCGGTGCAACCATCGAGAATCAGTCAACCCCTTCCTATGTCTGAAGCCAATGCTGACGCAAACGGATACACAAAGGATAAGCAGCTTCGCTAGCCCGGGAGCCGGTCTTTGAGCAATTAATTCAAATTCCTTTCCTTGACTTTATTTCCTTCGTCTTCGGCGAAGGCCGCACGTGGAATGGTTTCAGTTTATGCTTTTTGTGCTCGCATGTCCTATGTTTTCTAGAAAGATCCACATATTTGTTGGTCCGTTCAACGCTGTTGATCCTGAAGTTGCTTCTAACAAAGAGGGACAGAGACCACACCGAGAACTCCTTCTCTTCCCCTTGGGAGAGGGGTGGTTGACGATTCCCTACTACGTACTCGATGGAAAGGGGGTGAAAGGTTCTTATCTATGGGACTCCTACTTTACCTGCTAACTATTTAGCTGGCTAATTAACCCCAATTCATCTTCTGGGTTCCCGCCTGACCGATTGATCCGATGAGATTCAGGAAGAAAGATGTTCTCCAATCGTGATGGTTGTTCAACGACGATTAAACCTCGTCTATTTGTGAATGATTGTTATGTTATTTCGCTATTTTAGAACTATTGGATCAACTACTCGGGCTTTTAATAGCCTTTGAACCCCGCGGGGGAACCCTAACCTAAAGTTACTCGCCCGTTCATTCTGATGAAATCACTTATCTTATCTCTTTGCTTTAGAAAGGATCTTGGGAGGCTCGTTATCCCGATTTATTCGGAAGTGCAGGCGGGATAAACTAATCAGAGCGAGGACCTCCTTTGAATCTTTGACTCAGTCAGCTCTATGCCTTTGTCTTGGAGCAAGAAGCCCAAAAGGGCTCCCTTCACATTGTTCCGCTGGTCCGAGCTACTTACTTTACCTTTACGGCTCGTGAACAAACTATCTCTTATCCGTACTCCTACAGAGTGACTTTACTGGTCTATAAACCTTCAAAAGCATTGGAGTTGCGCCTTGGGCAGCAGGGAAAGAGAGGGATACGGGCTCAAAACCTTTAATTGGAAGGTCGACTGGCTTTTCTAATCTATGCCCACTATCAGAGTCAGCAACCTTTGAGAATAAGGAGTCCCGAACCGAAGATTGATTCCAAGTTTGACTTGTCTTTCTTTTTTTGGCTATGTCAAGGTGGGAATAGATTGATTGTAGGTAAGGACATACAAGACAGATAGGAGATAAGAGAGAACCAGTGAGGGTCAGGAAAAAAGAAAAAGGATTCCCTTCATGGGTATGAAAAGTTCATTCTCTATTCTATCACTTCAGGTTTATAGCAAGGGGAAGTGCAGTTGAAGTAGAGTCGGTAAGCCCAGTTGTTTATGAATTCGACTTGTCCCCCGAATCCATGCCCGGGGCTAGCGCCAGTTCAGAGTCAGAGTCTTCCCCGTTGGCCAGTCAGAAGATGAGGCTGCGACCTTTTTCCTATTTCTTGCCCGATCCGCCCCGTCACCAAGCGGCTGATAGATCCTGGTCTATATCGTAGTCTCTGGTGGCCTCTTAGAAGTCTGATAAAGCTGCCCTTCTTTCATTCCCATCGGAAAAGACAAAGAAAGGACGGACTACACCTTTCTTTATCGATCGGCTGGGTTCAAGCCTTACTGTACCGAGATAAGCCCTTCAACCACCTCATCTCTATTTATGATTATATGATAATTGGTTGATTGTGATTGAAGATTGATTTCTACAAAAAGTCTACGAGATAAATTGGACCTCCGCCCGAAGAGCGCTTCCCTGGCTTAAAGGACGGAACTCCAGCGCACTGATTGAGCTAGCGAACTCCTATTTAAGTAAGACCAGGCCAGCTGTAAACAGAGCAAACAAAAGATTCGTGGTTGATAGCAGTTGACAACAATAGGCCAGTTTCCTACAGTTGACCGATACAGCTCGACCGATTGAAACAGGGCAGATGCGACCGATGGAAGGGATCTAATTTGTTGAAGGAAGTTATTTGTGGACTGATTCCAACCGTTTACCAGAAGACAAGAGATTCGCGGTATGGCTTCAGAAGAGGTACTCATTATACAGATATCGTTTAACGAACTGCCCGATGGATACCTATTTTAAGTGATCAAAGAAGGTGCTTAGCTCATCCAGTTTCTAAAGTCTTATGACATTGGGGTCACTTGACAGCCGAAGTTGTCAGTTTCGACTGCCGACGGAGGGTTCCAAACCTATTCTTCTTCATCCCTTTTGCTACTTTTGATCGAAGATTCCAGGCTACACCAAGCGAGACCTTGGTTGGATCTCGTTCGGTGCGATACCAAAGAATCTCGACCGATGGCAGCAAGAAGAATGAAGAAAGAGGTTGATCGTAAGACGAAGCTAACACCGCATAGGCTGAAACATAGCGAAGCCACTGCCGCATCCAAGATTGGAGGACAGTGCGCTCAGCCAGTTCAAGCTCAAGCGATGTTAACGATTCATAACAATCCCCGACTCTGAGATCTCGGGGTCTGAACCGATCAACCAATATGGAGAATAGTTGACCACGAATGTATGGATCTAGAGGCTTATCGCCGCCTAGCCACCATTCAAAAGCCAAACTATCTTCATATGGAGGCTTCGTCACCAATGAAAGAAGTCTGTCCCATGAAGCAGACCTAGCTCCATAGGGCAGATCGAGTTTTGCCATGACACGGTATCCAGCTCCAGCTAACCGAAGGAAACCCCGTACTTGCTCCGGATAGACCGAAGACCGGTCACAGATCGAGCTTGGAACAAACTCCGTAGACTCACTGGACTTAAGTCCTTTGAGCCCTTCCGAACCCAGAATTGCTTAGCGAACTCGAACGGAGTCCGATTCACTAGACACTGTCAATTGCGTATTAAAAAAATCAGTATCAGATCGTATGGTTTAGCTTGTGTTTTTCTTCCTTTTGTAACAAATAAAGGACGGATCTCTCCCGGAATATGCCACGAAAAAGCCTTCGATTCGAAATGATTAGATTAGATAAAGGGCCTAGACAATGAAAGGGGAACAGCCAGAACCAAATGCATATTTTTTATCCCCCATAGATAAAGAGGCAGAACAACTACTGATTGATTGCTAACAGATGTTATGAAAGAATTGTTCGTCTATCCCCTGCACCCCGATTGGCCAAGAGTGACTAGCCACACGGAGTCGGTATCATCTTCTTCACCCTCGGAAGGCGCTTGGGCCGACTCAATAACTGGTAAATAGCCTACTAGGGCTATGCATCTAAGTTTAAGAAGTAGAGCCCCTAGGCCAACAGAAAGGAAGGGGGTGGCGAAGGAGTGAGCCAGCACGGTGACTTTGAGTAGAATGCGTTAGGCATTCCTTTGGTGTACAGAGTTTTCCGAGGGAGAGCAAGGAGAAGAAGGTAATCTGTACAGAAATTGACCATTGTGTCCTTGCTTAGCGGGGTCTGCGCCACGTGTTTATCCTTGTTGGGGGTCCCCGTTGTGACCCTCGGCTTATGTTACAATTTAGCGGAATCCATCACCTTACCGTATGAATAAGTTTCGGTCTCGTCCGAGACAAGGACTGAAGCAGTTCCATCCGTTGAGGCGTCAGTCTCAGCCGAATAGGCTTCAAGATCAGCAGTTTTCCGCCGCCGAAGCTAAAGATAGAGACGCATGGGAATTCTCTGGTCTTTCTGGCTAGCCTATCTCTTTTTTTTCCTTGACCACTGCTTAAGCCGCTGTTCCCACCATTTCCTCGCTGTCTGCCCGAACGTCATGACGACGAATTAGTCTTCTATGGAAGTTCGGTATCACTCGAGGTTTTTCGAGCGGGATATCGGATGTGGCTTTGAAAGCAAGTCAAGCATTCCAATCCCAGCAGATAAGTAAATAGGGGAGGGGTACGCGGTTGAGTTCCTTCCTGTCCCCAAGCCGAATAGCACCTAAAGGAAGTCCCAGCCAAGTCACAGGTCTTGCAGAGCCTCACTATCCGGATCAGCTGGTGTAAATAGACCCAAGGAGGCGCAGTTACCAATAGATCGACGTTAGGCCCGATTGTCCCCGGTAAAGGATTATTATCAAGCTTGGGATGTCGTACACAACGGGGGAAGGGGTGAGAGTTCCAATTGACCCAACTAGCGAATCTGTATCCACAATAGATCAGTTCACACACAGGTAAACGGAGGGCGCAGGTATAAGCGAATGGAGCTACTGGGATGGGAAACCCGTTGTCCTCTGTGTTGATGCAACCTTGGACCTTATAGCTACTCTTTGCTATCAAAGCGAAAGAGTACGAGGAGAAGACCAAAGAGCAGGTCAAAGATGGATTTCGAACTCGCTGCAGCTGCCATTCTAATTCCGCTTAGTAGGCTGGGTTTTGTCCCCAATCAAGGGAGATCGTGGGATGAGATGGCTAATAGTTCACTTGAAGTGCCTGCATTCTCTAAAGGGGCCGCTTTCCTTAAGATGTGGGGAGCCCCACCCAAGCAAAGGCGCAACCGAAAGATGAACCGGTGACATTGGCATAAAAGCATTTGCAAAAAGTCATCCATTTTGGCATATAAAGTAGCCAATTTAGAATATGTCAGGTGCACAAAGTCAAGTGCCGCTATACGCCCTTAGTAGTAAAGGTACCTTCGCTCCTCATTAGTTCATTAGTCTACTACCACCAGAGATTGGTTACCAGACCGGTCCCATTCGTCTTCTTCAACCGGACGTACAACTCTTAGACTACTGAATTCGCCGGCACCAGCGGAGGAAGATGTCGCTAAGCTAAAAACTAAAGACTGGGCTTGCTCTAATAAAAGACAAGGTCAAATCGGATCTATACTCAAAATGCCGGGTTTGATCATTCTATTTCATCGATCCGGAGGTCGCGACTTAGTCTTCTCCTGAAGGTTGCATCGAATTCCGAAGTGAGAGCCCTAAACGACTTGTCTCTCGCCCTTTTGTTGTCTCATTCTTGGAAGAGCCTCGAAAGCCAACTGAGATGTAACATTTCCATGCACCTAATTAGTCCACACGCGTGTATCTATAGCAGAAGAAGGGTGGTGAGATTTCATAATATCCTGAACAATATCAAAGCACTGAATCACAAAGTCAGCAGAGAAGTGCCAAGCTCCATCATAATAATAATCCGAGACCTGCTGTGAGAATAAGTATCGAAGATTCGATGGAATTCCCACTCTATCAGCAATAATAGTACCAAGCCAAAAAACGAACTCTGGTGCCCTGACCAACTAACCAACGAGAATCAGATTGTAAAGTGTCAATGTGATGGCGAACGCCAACCCATACGGAGGAAGAAATGTAATTCAAACGGCGAATGGCTGAACTGTTGAAAAACCTGCTTATCAGAAGACCAAAGAGCACCTCACTGAAGCTAGATAAACCCATCTCGGTGCAATCAAGAGTTCCTTCATTAACGAAGGGATCAGTCCAACCTTGGACTTGATCTTTCGAGAATGAGGTGAGCTAACGATCCAGGTAGGTCTCCACTCTAACACAGTATAGAGCGGAATTTTTTGAATATGTTTCAGATACCGCGGAACAATTACTGATTCCAAGTAATCTGGAACACGATTAAGAAACTTCAGCCCTTCCTGCGTTATTCTAGTCGGTTCCGTAATCGATTTAAAAATCTGGTTATCTGTAGCCTTCGCTACAAGCGTAACCAGTCGATTCAACGTGAACCAAGACAGATACAATTTCACTAATCTGTCACTAGAGGTATCACGCCTTCGAATCTTCGCTCTATGAAAGGAGGGAATGATACGAGGGAGACCTGTTGCGGCTCCTCTTCCAGTTCGAGTGGGAGTTGGAACATAATGCTTGGCTGGCCTAGTCTTGTCCAGTATGACGCCAGGCAGATTTAGACACTTTTTCTTCAGGAATGGGGAATCCAACGTGCCGGATTCATTTCTGATGTTGTCTTTCTCTTCAGTTGCTAATCTTCGCGGACACTGTTCGGATCCCTTTCGATTCTGAGCGGGCGTGCGACTAAGTTCCAAAGAGAGGATCTGTCTAAGGTACGAACGGAGACATCAGTACGAGACGGCGGACATCGACGGCTGTAAATCGGTTAGCTTCCGAGACTGCAGCGGTCGCCACGGTAGTAGACGGTGGCTACTATCGCCCTAAGGGGAAGCAAGGCATGCCTGGGTGAAGCGACGGTGGCGTAATACGAGGGGAATCGGGGGATTGGATGGGGATTAAGTGTCTGGCGCGAATAGGCGAGAAAACAAAGAGGAAAAAGGTCGATAACTTTGTTACGAGCTGGACTCGAACCAGCGTGCTCCAGATGCGATGCATGATCTGGATTTCAGCCTTCCTGATCGTGACTTTGGTGACCCGGTTCGTGGCGTGAAAAAGACTTTACGCCCACTACATCCGGGGTAAGTCCGTCGGGTCGGCGACCCCCCGCGGCAATCAAACCAAGACATAACGAGAGAAAGATCTCTCTCCCTCACTTGATGGCGCCAAAAACCTGTCAGCCCGGCCATGGCGCACAGAGGTCTGTCCCGGGAACTAGTCAAATCAAAAGCCGGCTTACCCGCTTTCCTTACGATCAATAGCCCGATAAGCGCCAAAAATCTTTCTTAGGAGATTTCTGAGTGCGGATCCGCCTCTCTGCCCAAATACCCCTGCATACCGCATCAAAAGGCAGTCCCCTTCCGGGTTGAAAGACAGTCTGCCTCAAAAGAGATCTGAGCCCTAGAAGGAGGATTGCTTATCTCACCAGCAGGCGAACAGAGCTTGAAGGCATCGGGATCAGACTGTCACCTATGACTAAGCTCCGTGACTAGCTCCATTCTCATCATCTAAGTGATTCTTCATCACAGGACAACCGAACTTGAATCTAAGATTACTAATAGAAGCTCAATCGAACAGACCTTGCCTAATAGACTGGAATGGGCTTAGCCAGAACAGGCGAAAAAGATCAACGAGCTGACGATATTAGACAAGAAATGGCCTTTGCAGGCATACTATTATCAGTGCCCACCCAGCCAAGACAGCGGATGTGCGATAGTTACAACCGAAAAAGACTACTAACCAATAGGACCCCGGCAGAGGAGCTATTGAGAAATCTAGCCTTCTTCTATCAAAGAAGCCTGAAGAGGCCGAGAAGAAAAGGGAGGAGATTCGGCTTGGGAAGCAACCAATACGACAAGAATATGTGCCAATTCGGACTAAGGATAAGTCTGATCAGGTGGTCGATACAAGCGCTCCTGCACAAGACAACGCTATTGACGTTAGTCAGGAAGGCTCTGCAAGACCTGTTCTTGATGAAATTAGATTAGCTAAAGCGCTTGGACTGTAGCAGAACCCTCCCATCGCTTTCCATATCAAGCAGATGATGTGATCGGAGGAGACTCAATCGATTCAATACAGCAACGGCTTTGAAGGCGCTATCGATCTCCCTCCGAAGAAAGGTGATGCTACCCTTTCCCGTCCTGTCATCCGGCAAAACATGAGGTTTTAGCTTATAGAAATGTGTTGGTTGGAGCGATGGGATTTGTTTGATTCCCCTGATCTACGACCATCCTTTCCCAATAGGTTTTTCATCGATTCTTTAGCTTAGCGCTCGGGATTCTTTCTTCGTCTATCCCCTTTCTCGCCTTGTTGCTCCATAATGACCACTCCACTTCTATGCATACGGATTTCTTTATTGGGGAGGTTTTGACGATCGAAGGTTGGAATCCATCTCCAGAACGCTCGACTGCTTTGAAAGGAGAAGAGAAGGGGTGATTCTACGGTTTAGAGCATTACCAAGATAGCTAGTTAGCTCCTAGTAGCTCTTAGTAGATGGCCGGGCACTTCCCAACCACTTTTCTTGATTCCTTACCGGCCTTGAGAAATAAAGAAGGAGAGATCCCTATCCCAACCAGAGAATCTTTTACCGGAATATACCTTGTTCTACCTTGGATACTGAAAGCCTTGGTCGAGTCAAAACATCCTCCGATACTACTTCAACTTAAACCTTTGGTTGGTGGTTTCAGTGCTATCCTCGATCCTTCTCTCGCTACTGAACTATTTGAGGCAAGGTAGATATTATTTAGAGGCGAGGAGTGAAGCTAGGATACTATACTACCTGGTATTGAGGGAAAGCAGCTAAAGACTGACTTCCCTTCATAGGAGAGGAGTTGAAGAAGCTACTAATCCGGGTATTCCCCCGAGGATGCAGGAAAGTAGGTTCGAAGCTACTCGACCTACCAGGAGAGGAACGAGACTAACAACCAGATCGAAGGGATAAGGGGGAGGAACCATAGAGCCAGTATGGCCGTACCGTAGAGCTGCACCATGTGGTGAGTCAACTCCCCCCGTGTCAAATGTTAGATCACCAATTTCCTTTCCTATTGGGTCATTTCCATAATTCTAGCACTGTCATTGACTGCGCTATTTCACCTTGGGATTAACCCCTAGTCATTCCCCGCCCGTACACGAGCTCGATGACCCCATCCCTGTCTATTTACTTTCAAGTTGTATCTCTTTTTGTCTCTGCTGTGTTACTTTTCGCAGTGATATGATCATTTTCCCATTCATCGGTAGAAGGAAGTAAAGAAGCCAAAAAAGCGGGGTCAGCTCCAATCCTCCTTTCGAATCTCGTGTAAGTGGGTAGATCTTGTTTAGACGTGTCCATCCAGCCTAGTGGCTTATTAGTAACATCTTCTGTCTCTTCGGACGGAGTCCATTCTTGAGCATCTAGTCGTGTGGTATCCCCGCCTACAAGGTCATCTTTTACCTCTGGCTGAGCGGTTTCTACATCACCGGGAGTCTCTCGTTGAACTGGGCCTGT
>OX940739.1:237500-245000 GCA_954870855.1 Scutellaria minor
GAAGGACTTTGAGAGTTCCTCTAATGACCGGTTCTTTCTTTCTGGTTCATAGATCCACCCGTTCTTTCAAGAAATTCTGTCCTTCGCCAGGCAAAGAGATCATTCATTTTTATAGTAGTTATCTCATTTCATTAACGCATTTAGCTCTTTCATTAAAGTACAACTCATTTGATTTGACAAACTACGTACAAGCTTTTCCTAGGATTTGAACAAAATAAAGTCAAGATCAATCAAGCATTTTCAGTCTCTTTTTCTTTTTCCAAAACAAACACGGAACATGGTGACGGATCTTGATACATCGCGACAATCACATCGCCCTTGTCGCTCATTCGCGGATATGAAGGAACTTTGAATCCACTTCTCATAGTAATAGCACTAACAGTCTTTCTTCTTTCTTACCTAATAGCCAAATACCTTCTTCTGCCAATCATAATAGCCATATATTAGTGGAACCCTCGTCTTATGGTCTACTTCCTCGTATCTTTCAAAGTCTTATATATATAAATATAGATTCTATTGATTCTCCTTCTCTTCTTAATAGTAGAAATCCCTTTCTCAAATATCCCTGTCTTTTTAGAGTTCCGTCGTATACCTTAATTAAAATGTTCTTTTGTTATCGTTTTAATCCTTCTATATAATCTAGTTATATATTGAAGATATTTCATCTACCACTCTCTTTTGATAGGTTAAGATTGAAAAGAGATCAACTAGGGTTGTTATTTCATAGAAGACCTCTGGATTCCAAAAAGATGTCTTTAAATAGCTATATGGGTATCGGTTTACGTGGTCTAATCCATAGTGATTTGTTAGATAAACCAAAAGCGAAATGCATTGTTGATGTAATGACATATTGTCATGGGATCTTTGGTCGTATCGTGGTTCTTGCCTGCGCAGGCATTGGATTGACTGTCTGGTACGGGTATTCTCCTCCCTATGGTACCCTCTCTATTGATTCCATTAGAAATTTCTACTCTTATGAAGCTTTTCTGAATTTAGATTCTTTTGTGCCTGGCTTTCATAGGATTGGATTTATAGAATCTTCGAATATATCAGCACCCGTTATATCAGCATATAATAACGATTATCCATTTACTGAGATGGATATCGATGGTATTAATCTAAATCATGAGATCTATGTAGGTTTAGGTTTGCTAGGTGCAACGGTAATTGTGTAAGTAAGGTAGCCCGGACAAACAGAACGCAAAGCGGTGACAAAAGAGTTGATAGAGCCGCCTCTGGGCGTTGTGAGTTGCATTTTCGTCTCAGTCTTTTGAATTCAAAAGTTTTCGAATTGAAAGTCTCTTCTTTATCCTTTCGAAACAGCAGACGCTAACGGCTGTGTACGCTACCCAGCCAATCATCGCTCGTATCTCCTTACAAGATATGTCGTCCCTTCACAAAAAGGCGTGAGAGCGGAGACTACTTGGATCCATGAAGGAATACTCCAGGAAGGCATCTGTTGTTTATTCCCATTACTGTATGGCTGTGCCAAAACAACACAAAAGGGCTACTTACTTGTGTTCAATATGCTGCCCGGGCTATTCATGCTCTTGGTTTTGTCCCATTGTTCGGACTATTCCTGCTTCGGGCGGAGTCAAATACGGATTCTCAGTCCCAACTTTTTGAAATCTTGATTGTGCTTTCTTCAATCGCTTCTGCTTGCGGACATTGCTTCTCTTATGAGATTTCGAGAGCCAGTTGACTTGCTTGCTCTTCTTCAAATAGGCTTGATAGTGTGCATCTGTATGTGTCTCTCAAGCTTTTGCAGCAGCTATTCCGCCTTCTCTGATGAAATCAATTTCTTTGAGGATAGAGTGATGATGGATACGTGTTCCCACGTAGGTAAGTGCTCTACGCCGGCTAGGGACTTGCTAGGCATGCAGTGATGGGGCTTCGGCGCCCAACAACTATAATAAAAGGAAGAAGCAATTTAAGAAAGAAGAACCGTGCAGGAACGAAGTCAAAGGCTGTTCTCAATCCCAAGTCTCATTGAATTAAAGAAGGCGCAGAACCGCAAGGCTGTTCTGAAAGGCGGAGTGGTCGTAAGAAGCGCTAGTTCTAGGAGGCTGGAAAAAGAAAGGGTTACGGTCGAGCGAAATCAAGCTTAGGTCGAGAAAGTCAACAAGAAAGAGGCCTAACGGAACACATTCTCTATCTCAACTCCAATCTTATTCACTAGCAGTAGAATCGGGAATACGCTCCTATTTCTTTTCTTCATAGGGTAAAGAAAGACAAGTTGCTTTTTCCCGCGGTTCCATGCTTTACCAGCTAAGACCAAGCCAAGGATGAGAAAGCATTTACCTCCGGAAGGAAGGTAAGGAGCTGGGAGTTACAGATCGGCATATCCCATATCTAATCATTGGGGCAAAGGAGCAAGCAAAGGAGACGACTTCACTTATGTGAGAAGAGCATCCTTAGGCGAGATGGAACAGGGGGATACTTGATAGTTTAGATAGATGTTCTAGTTCGGGCATTTCCGTTCCCCTCAATGAAAAGACTACCATGATTTCCGAACGAAGGGAGGTGGGGTCAACTTTTCTATGATCCGCCTATTTACAAGTTACAAGCCATATAGTTATATATTCTAATACAAATCATCCGCTGCCTTAGTAGAAGGACAGTACGAATCCTTGGCGGAGAGCACATCGAGAAGAAGGCTCTTAGGCTTACTTATTAAATGAATATGTCAACCGCTTTAAAGGAGAATAGGCGAAGGACAGATGTGATGTAAGAGCCTCGCCGTCTAAGACCCCCAACTCACACTACTGATCAAGGCTTGGCCTTTCCATACAAGTGGGCGATCCGTAACCCATCCTTTTGCTGCCACTTCCCAACCAAGCATTGGAAGATTAGTTCACTGGTGCTATAATAGATATAAAGATAGCATCAGAGTAGAGCCGTAAAGCGTAGGAATCATATTAGACCATTAAAGGAGAGTCTAATTCTTCTATCAGATCACCACGAAGCACTAACTAGAGGGCCTTAGCCTGAGATAAAGATCTAATAGGAGAGCTAATGGATTCTGGTCAGATCGAAGGTCTAGCTTTGGCCTGATAGAATAAGTAAGAAAGTCATACTTCGGCAACACAATAGGCTCAGTCGATCAAGCATTTCTAACTCATTCGTATACCAGCTATGCTCCCTCCGCGCTGAGACTATGATTTTTGTCCGCTATAAACTGGCTTCCGAGAAATGCCTTATTAGGATGTCCGAGAAATGGCTTGACTCTATTGAATGAGATCCTTCCGAATGGGATCCTACTATTACTAGTACTAGAATATGTCATCTTCTTTAATCTGATCACACTGAAATAATCATAGTTGATTCAAGATGAAATGCATTGGATTCAAAGAGTAAGATAAGAGCTCTTGCTGGAATAAGCAGTGAGAGAGAACTATTTTGTGCCGGGTGAACTCCTCTTTGTAAGACTACGATCTCTTCTTTGTGTATCTTACTGCCGCAGGGCTTAGGGTGAAGTGCTATGGTAGGCTTTCCTTCTCTCTTTCCACAGAGAATGTTGCGGTATTGGCCTGCCGCCCCTATTGAGTATGTACGTCAGCATAAGACAGGTTCCCCCAGATCGATTCACTGAGAAAATCTATTTTTATAAATCCATTCCATGAAAAAGAAACGGGACTTTCTCCGCAGTGGTGAATTCTTCAGAGTTTTTGTACTCTGATCGGACAGGTAGTATCAGAAAGCAAGTAGCTCTCTTTTCACAGCTTACCGTTTCGCGTTTGGAACCTTACTTAGACAAGGCTCGTACACCGAAATCCTTTCTCTTTCCCAACAACCTTTTCTATTTTACTAAACCATATCGGAAGCGCGAAACCATCATGTTCGGAAGTCATCGTCTCATCCCTTAGAATAGTAGCTGTAGCCATTCCTATTCAATATAGGCGGGTGGTTTCTCACTACTATTATTCTATTCGCGTCGCGGGTGGGCTGCTCTCTTTTCACCGCTTACTCTTTCACTTACTAAAAAGGCTCGTGTCCGGACTCAATCTTCACACTATCCGCTGGCAGGCGGTTTGGCTAACTTCACCGATTCATTTCCTGGCTCTCTATCCACTTATGTGTGTCCGGTCCCATCTCTTCTTCCTTATTCTTATTCATATCACGCAAGGATTCAAGTCTCTCTTTGGGCAGTAGCATTTCCGACTACTTCCCTTGCCGATTAGGCTAATAGGGTAAGCCCGTTAGCTTAGCTTTAGCTGTAGGCTCCAGAGGTTCCAGTTTAAAAAGTAGAGGAAGCTTGTTTAACCGGGGCATCATCTCCTTTATTGATATGAGTCTGGGCACGCAGCATTTTCTTATTAGAAAGAATTGTCCAATGTAGAGAAATTGGTTTCACCAGGATCTGTCGGTCTGGTAGTTTGCCTGTCCTATGCCCGCACTCGCGTTTTTTTAGTTAAAAAGCGAGAGATCTTCTTCAGTCGGTGTACGTCCGAGGGTTCGTAGAAAGGGTCAGGAATAAAGTCCTCTTCTCTATTCATCTTATCTATTAAGCTGGAGTCTGGAATCGCTACAAAGCTAAAAGCATGTGCTATATCACCGGTCGAAAGACATTTGAAGGTCTCACCCACAGAGGGGTCTCAACGAGCCTTTTTGTATACAGACATCGGGCTCCTGTGGCAGAACCCTCTATTGCTATAAAGTGACTCCTAACCTGTGAATGGAACAAGACCTGAGGCCGGGGACGAAGGATTGGATTCGTTTGGGCCAAAAACAAGGTACTCAAGTACTCGAAGAAGGGCTTCCCGCCGCCCAGCAATTCCAACTGCGGAGAAATCCCCTACTGCCAGAGAGCTAGCCGGGAAGGACTGCCCTGCCGCTAGATCGGATCGCACTGTTACTTATGACTTTCTGTGCTGGTGCAAATATATTGAATATAGTGGTACAAAGAAAATAGGAATGAAAAAAAGGGTCTTATTCTTTAAAGAAAGGGCCTGACCCCTCCTGTTAGTAAGTAAGAAGCAAGGGCTTCACTTCAGCAGCGCCGGTCAAGATCACAAATCCAATGGTATCAAACCCTGCATAACCCGCCGCCCTTCTTGGATTGAGTAGTTGTCGCGCCGTAGCATGCACGCCTCGGGAATGACATGTAAAATGGATACCACTAAGTCTTTTATACAACCATATTGGTGGCCCTTTGGTTTGCTCAAGTGTTTTCCTTCTATCTTAAGTAAGAAGGGGCGTGGAATCATAGGACTTTTGGGCGGGGGTCTCCCTGAACGAGAACTTGTCAGGCTCGCTCTCTAGATTGAGAAACTGTGCCACGTATCTGGAGTGGTAGTTCACATCAACCTTATCACCAGAAAACCCTCTTTTGCCACCCGCCCGCTCTGATCGATGACTAGGATCTATCCTTCGATGAAGAATACCTTTAGAGGAATGAATTTGATGGGCCACCGCCTATGAAGCTAGCGTGTGTTATAGAAATAGAAAAGGAATTAGCCAATCCAGAGAAAGAAGGAGAGGAGCTCTGTCTCGACTTCCGCATCTATGGGTTCTCCTGGAAGATATGATATAGAATAGCTAGCAAGAAGGTCATATCACCGTAGGAGTAATACAAAAGAAAGATTATGAACCAAAGAGCTACACCGTGCAGTGAGAAAAAAGTACATTCGAGAGTGGAAAGTCATTCGGAAAATAGGGTGCTGTGAGAAAGAAAGAACGGTACTGTGTGTGAGAAACTCCTGGAACCCATCGACCACATCAACCTAGTGAATCACTGTGCCAACACTCGCTCACCTGCCTAGGCTCGCTACGTTTTCTTATCAGTCGTGGGCAGCTCTATGCTACCACTTCTTCTGGCATAGCATCATTTATTAACCCAATACTTTGTGGTTCGTCCGCCCCTACTACCAGTAACCCGGTGACGATCCGTCTCTTTCCTTTCCACACAATCATCTCCTGACGAAATCCCTATTCGTCTGGGATTAGCTCATTCAAAAACATCTCCCGTAACTTCTCCAAGAACAAGTGAAAGATCTGGCGGTTGAAACTCCATCTTTTGATGCCCCTGGAACTTCGAAACCAGTCAAGATGCAAGTCAAGAGAAAGGTTACGCCATGAGGCCGGTTCTCGGGCTATTCTTATATAGAATAGAATGCCTTTCGGTGAAAGCCTATTAATAAGGTTGGCTGTAGGCCGGTTGTAACAAGATGAGGAAAACTTCGAGAAAGAAAAGCTTCCGATCCTTTCTTTTCTCTCTTCCGAACCCCCCGCCCTTCGATTCACTAGATCTATTTCAAGTTCAAGAAGAGGCCGAGACCATAGTAGGTCTGGTTCATTCATGAGACATGAGATGGGCCCACCTAATTTGTATTTGTAAAGGTCCCAACAAGCGCCGATACTTCAACTCTTACGCAATTCTTCGCCCCGGAAAGCAGACGAGTACTGCAGATGAGGCTCCGGTTCCACTGCTGCCATACGAGGATTTCTCCATGCCCCTTTCTAACCCCCCCGTCTCATAAAGAGGTAACTCTGGTTAGATGGATTGGTTAGCATTCCCAATACATAGGGCTAAAAGCCCAAAGAAAAGACAGGTTCCAAGATTCCAACTGCATTGTCGCGATGGATCGCTTCTTCTATCACCACCGTTGGGGCACTATGTTCACCTACGGCCGGATCTAACTACGCGCGCAATTCCGAAGTGACCGATCTCGGCATAGTGAAAGGCTGACGCGCTTCACACGCTTCCTCCATTCTTAGAGACTTAGAGAAAAGAAGGGATCTTAGGTGCACCTATCAAAAGGATCCGAAGGAGTCGTTGCTATTGATACCATTACAGGCGATCTCACACGATTGAAGCTCTTCTCTGCCCTAATATAGATTCGCCCCATACAAATAAACTCAGTTCACTAAGTTCCTTGAAGGAGGATCCCCGCCCGGCGAGGAATAAGATAAGAAGAAGAATATGTGTACGCCGCTTGAAGATAAAGACCGCGATGGAGCTAAAAATATCCCGCCAAAGTCTTTGCCATAGAAGGAGTCCTAGATCTCGCATCTACAGTTGTTCAATCCGGATCTCAATCGATCAGGCGTCCTATATGCGCTAACCGGAAAGGGAAAAAGCAGCTACTTTGTTTGCATTTTCACTTCCGAAGCTTACCTCCCGGAAACAAGACCCCAGCAAGTGGGTTCACAACCGGTTGACTCCACTACGTTTTCTCAGTCCACAAAGGTGCAACCTGGGATCTAGATTGGCTGAAGTAGAAGCGCGAGAGGAGCCATTTCCTTACTTATTCTCTTATGATGAAAGCAGGGATATAGCATCTCTAGTCTCTTTCTTCATTCTGACTATGTACACTGAGAACCAGTCTAGTCCTATCATTGGCGCAATGGCCGAGACTCTTGCTTCTGTAGCTGCGAACTAGCCCTTTCATTTCAATAGGGCCTGCACGAGGTCCCGATCCTTAAAGCGCACTATTTGAGCCTATTCAAAGAAGATCATAGACGCACCTACGATCAGACTCTACGTGGAAGAATACAATG
>OX940739.1:252500-262500 GCA_954870855.1 Scutellaria minor
CTTACAAATTAGTTGAAGAAATAAAAGCAAGACAGTCAGTCTATCGACTTCCTTTAGAGGGGAGGCTTCATTCTTCTCCAGCATACACCTGTCCGATAAAGAAAGAAAAAAGAAAACTTCTCTTATCGGCCTAAAAAGGAAGTCAAAGTCTCCATCTTCCCTCTCGGCTAAAAAAGGGCTTTCTTTGGGAATGAATCGGATATTTCCGGGTATGAACTCCTAAATCATTTGGTTGTTCGACTTGCCTTCCTCAGGATTAGCCTTCTTGGATGAATGCCGGGGAGTGTGAAGGGGGACAGGAAGCAACAAGATAGGATACATCGGTGTAAATGATTTATATATGAACCATTCTTTTTAGAATTCTAATGAAAAATCTTCGACGGTTCCATTTCCTGAGTAATTGAAGCGCACAATTGCGTTCACCCTGACATCCGTAGATGCCAACCGGAGTGAACCTGCAGAGAGTGGCCCAGTAATCTTCTCCATCAGGGTAGCCGCAGTGAGATAGAGTGGTGAAGCTAGGTTCCGAATGAAAACAGAGCGAGCAGTGGAGGCAAAAGGTATGACATTGGAAGCTGCTTCATTGCCGATTGATTGCTTCGATCCAGAATAAGGCGAAGAAGAGGCTAAAAGAATTCTTTCAACACTTGCATAGACAGCCACTTTAATATTCATAGGATTTTCATAATTGAGCAGATCGGCTGCACTATGCCTCCTCTCCCCTCTATGCGCTCTCTGGTAGCGCGAATGCGCGCTTCTTTCCTTGCAGGATCTATTGTTGTTCTAACACTTCTCAAAAGGAAGTTTAGCACTCTACGGTGCTCTTGAATTTCATTTTGCAGTTGCCCCATTTCGGCAGCAATTGCAGAAAGCCTGTTTGCAGCAGCATCCATAGCCATACGTGCTAGTACTCAATTTCTTTGATTTGAATTTGATGAAGTGAAGACACTTATCGAGCCTCCATTTATAGAGTGGTAGAGTAATATCGCCATGCAGTACGAATTGCATGGCTGGCACAATTCTGACTACTATAAGCATGCTGCCTGTATGAACAAACAAACTTTGCAGAACCGTTTCACCTAATCGATCGTGGTGAAGTCAGCAATGGATTCGGCGGATCATCCACGTCACGAATTGGATGGCAGGCACAATTCTGACTAGTTCTCCGCACTACTTTTCTGCAGTTGAAGACTAGAATGCCTGTTTAATGAAAAACTGGTCTTGCAGAACCTTGCGGAGCAAACAAAAGATCCCCAAATCACACTGCCTGTATAAACAAACAAACTTTGTACAACCAGCTTACGTGAAAAAGATTCCATATTCTATGCCAATAGACTCGTGACATCCATGTACTGAGTCGTCAAATGAGCCACGTTAAGAAAGCAAAGCCCAAGCTTATACGCATTGGCCCACAGGGTGCCCCAATAGGGCCCGAATGAAAGACCCAAGCCTACATGAACCATCACAAAGAAAGTCCTACAAATTAAGACTCAGGCCTGTTTCGATGAAACCTCGATGAAAGCCCACAGAAGGGCCCAAGCACAACAAGCCTACCCATCATCAAAGCAAGCCCAAGTACATGGAAGAAGGCCCGCTGGATCTGTCCAAATTCAAAGCCCATCAAAGGTGGCTCCTCACATGAAATCATGCAAAGGATCCGAGCCCATCTATCTCCTACATGAAAGGATCTGAGTCCATCCAAATAGCCCAGAAAATGACAGCCATCAAAAGGCCTAAGCCCATACATATAGCCTCGGCCTGTCCAAATGATGTTCAGCGGTCTCTACCCAAGTAGCTGTGGCCCATGATCCAAAGGACCCGCAACCAGTCAATCATGCTATCCTTACCTTCCAACCAATCGGCCAATCACGCTATCCTTACCTTTCAACCAACCCCTTCGATTCCGCTTCTGCAGCAGTATATAATATCGGTCCCTTACCTTGATGCCTACAGCTCAATTTGTTTTCCAGTGATGGCAAGAATCCGCGAAATACTGCTTTTTCTTCTTCTTGTGTTGTTTCTGAATGGCATCATAGCTACACGAGGGAAAGCGATGCTGCCCACTCTGCCGCAAAAGGGGGCCGCTTTCTTCCCCCCAAAAATGCCAGTTCCACCATCAGGGCCCAGCAAGCAGCATAATTCTGTTCCGAGGCTGCGTTTCATTCCAGCAACAGTAGTATACGGTTCAAAACGCCTTGTTCCATCCGGCGCGAATCCCCTCCATAACTAGTAAAGTTATGGTGTTATTTGTATTGCAATAATGAATAAATGTACGAACACAAATAATGAGCAGACCTGCCCACGTTTATATGTGGATTCATTTAATAATCTATTATTTTTTAATAAAGAAGCGCTTTGAGGCAGGTTGTGTTTCTCGGTTGATGGATGGCCTATATCGCTTTATTTTAGAATGTTATTGTTATGTTGATGCTATTATTTCTAATATAATCTAAAAAAGTTGCTTAAGACTTAGTCCCATTCTTTAGAATTGTTTTTCTCGTACTGTGTAAACGAACTTCCTTCTCTTGTTTGGCGCTTCTATATGGATCTTACTGACCGACTAGCTGACAGGAAGCGAACTAATTCCGCGAGAACGAGGAAAGTAAGTTCCTATTGCCTCTATATCTTTACTAAAATAAAAGGGCGGTTCGCTAAAAAAGGTTTACTAAAGGAGGAACGTCACCAAGCAGATAGGAAAATGGAGGAAGCGAAATTTCATGTGTTAAGCACGTCAGCCTTTCACTATGCGGAGATCAGACCATCACCACTTCGGAATTGCGTGTGTGAAGCATGGAAGCTCAAGCGCGACTTTGAGGGGGCCCGCCCCGCCTGCACTCTTTTCGCTGGCTAGGGACCTGCCCGAGGAAGTGAGCGGTGAGTAGTCCAAAGCCAAAATCTTCCTAGCGCGTGCGCAATCCGGGATAGAAGAGATCTCCGGAAGGGCTCATCGATTTCATATAAAAGAATCGCGACTTTTTACCCCCTCGTGGGTTATTGCACAAGCAAGCAAAAGAGATGCTGTTCATCAGACGTATTCCGCAGTCTGTTCACTCCCTTCCCGTGGTAGTTCCCTGGTAGCGTCCCATTCACCTGTCGCATACCCATCATCTTCAAAGGACTCCCGCCTTGGCTGACGGCCCGTAAAGCCATTATCCCCAGCTCAATCATTATATCTCCAAAATCAATTAGCTGCCGGCCAGTCTCCCTTAGCACAACTCCGCGAAGAGCCCTTGGGGCACATGTGCTAGCTATCGGTCTTTCTTTGATTCATTATCCCAGATCGATTCCACTTCCTGAAAGGGAAGAGTAACACTTCTTGTTATATGTCCCCGTCCGATTGGCGGGAAGCAACCCCCGTCTTTAGGTGGTGGGCAGATCAGTTCTATTATGGGACTATTAGATCAGACTTTTTCGGCCTATTTCAATCCATATTCTAAGATTGGCTTCGTGTTCCGCGTGTGCTATTCCCATTCATATGTCTATGGCTGGTAGGCTTAGTGGAAAGGGTTTAGTACGTGTACGAGTGAAGGTGCTCACTAGTTAAGGTACCCGCTTGAAAGATCATCTGAAGTTTTGTTGCTGCTGTAGTTAACCGCGCATAGATCAATGGGTCTAAAACCTCGTGCTGCAGTGCATTCTAAAGTTTTGAAAAGCTCGAGCTAAGGCAGTTCTTCTCATTACTTCTTTAACCTTTACGGAGTATGGCTTAAAGGTTTAGTACCAGTTGGTTGTATAGAGCCGATGGGCCTAGTGGAAAGGGTTTAGTACGCGTTTAGGTCCGATTCTCTCATTTCGGAAATTATGTAGAATAAGGATAAAACCTGAGGGCTTATGCTCCTGGGATCGAGAGGAAGAAATCCGAGTGATTCGCATTCTCTCGTCCAGCTCCAGTGCATTTGTCCAAAGTCTTCGGTAGTTTAAGACTGTAAAAGAATTCACGAAAGAGAAAAGGGAAAGGTTACGAAGGAGCTGAGTTGCAAGACTAAGGATGGTGTGATAGAAAAGAAAGAAGATTTGGAAAGTATTAATAATACAGAGATAGAGAGTAGTCTTACAGAAGAAAGCGATTTAACCAAGACAGATGATCTGAAACCTGATACCTAATAAAAGATGAGGTTTGATTGACTGAGCAATCAGTCAACATCGTTAAAACCATCAATCCCAGGAGCTTGACTATTATCCATATCAAAAACTTTTGAACCTCTATTTCAGTAATGAAATAGAATCGGCAATGCGCTTATTTGGACAGGGGATATTTCTAAACGTGGGATACTCACAGTCCCTTGGTCGCGGGTTTGCGTGCCTAAATGTCAAGGGGGTGTAGGAATTCGATCACTTTTGGTTGCCAATCAAGCCTTTCTTTTCAGGCTCACCTGGGAGTTCAGTTCGCAGAAGACCCCTTTCTTTATCTTTAGTGGATCGGTCTCGACCAGAAGAGTCTACTCCAACAGCCTATTTAGCTCATTCTAGGCTAGCATTTAGCTCGTTCTAAAGTAGCTAGGAATGTCTCTTTAACTGTATCTGCCGCTGCTGAACTTTCGCTTACTGACGAAGAGAACAGGGTTTGTTTGGGGATACTGGCTGGCTATGCCTTTTAGTCTAGCTAAGCTAATGTAATACCCAGGGGGTTTTTTCGAAGAACAGACTATAACTACTATTACTATAGAGGACGGCGGTTAAAAATCTTTTTCCGGGGGTGATGATAGCCCAGTAAGGGCCTATTGAGGATCTTCTTTCGTAGTAATCGTAGTAAGCAGGTTAAGAAAGTGCTGACCAACCTGCCCCAGTAGGGGTTTTCATGGATATAGTTGCATCTCGAGAAGTATCTCGTGACGGGAATTAGCCTACAACATTTATGAAATCGTAAACTAAAGAAGGCAGAAAAGCCTATCTTTGGATTTGACTCCTCACGCAGGCAGACTCTGTTCATGGACGTGGATGTGCGCCTGCCACAAGGTAAAAAGGTTAAGGTCCAAGGATCGAAGAGGCGGTAGGGGGTAGGTAATCTTCTGCTTCCTCTAAGCGTGAAGATTCCTCTGCTGCGTCTAACGGAGCTTCTAGTTGCTTCTATGCCTCCCCCGAGTAAGGGGGCTGTGCTAAGCAAGCTTGATCAGCTTAGTCTTGATTAGGACCCAATGTACACTTTATCCTTCTCACTCTTCTTCTCTTACGACATTTCGTAAAGAATTTGATGAACTCAATTCCTTAGCTGAACTGAACATCTTTTTTTTTCTTACGAGATTTCGAAAGAAGGTCAAAGATTGGTGATTCTATCTCAACCGAAGGTGAAGGGATTTAAATCTTTTCTTTCTCGGGGTACCGTGGATGGAGGCGAACTACCGATCGGCAGATCCTGGCTGGCAACGTCTACTTGGGCCTTATTGTAATGCAGCTAACCGCAGGAGTTGTCGAGTGCCGCCCGTCCGATCGAAACTTGGATTGGCGATAGGCCATTGAGGAAAGGGAAGAGGTGGTCAACCTCTACATCCTCCACCTTAATGAGAGAATGTATGAAGGTTTACACTAAGACCACATGGATTCCTGCCACTCATCACTCCTACGCCTACTCGTACTGACTCTGTACTCAACCACTATCTCATATCTCACTAAGAAGTCAATACACAATGCCACTAGTCTGGCTTCTCTCCTAAACTACCTATCAGCCACTAATCCGAACTCTCTTCTCGCACCGCCTAACCAAAGAATCTCCTCGCAGCTCTCTATCTCAATGGTACAGGATCTATTTTGGCAACGTCCTTCCCGACCCGAAGTCTGTGATAGAAAGGGCTAATCGCCGCTGTCTCTTTCCTGCCTGTTCATGGTTGGCGCCATCATAGAGTGCATACATATGGTTGGGGCGAAGGTTTGCTTAGTGCTTAGTTATAACCGGTCAGTTCACCTTGGCAAGAAGATTGGAACTACTTTCTCTCACTGGTGCTGACCCCTCATCTTCAAAAGAAGGGGCAGTCTCACACTTCCCCCGGCCGGTTGGCAGGTCGGCAGAAAAGACTTCATTGGATTTAGCGATAGGCTCTGAAAGACCTGCCCTTCATAGCTTCAGAATCTATGTCAAGGGGTCGTCCCCAATGGGGCTAAAAGGTGGCCTAAGATAGGGAAAAATGGGGCGACTAGGCCCCTTTGGAGAGGTTGGGTAGGTAAGACTCCAGGCACCGGTTGAGCCTGCCCTGAGACCGAGAAGTTCTATGTAGCTTACCCAGTTGCGGCTTCCCACGCCCCTCAGTCTTGGTTCCGAGACACCTCGTCGGGCTTGATCTGGGTCTGCTTTGCCTGCATCTTGAGTCGTCTTCGCGGCAGTCTCGTGTGCAACGGTAGTCGTCTGTTGAGCGTGCTCTGGTTGTTTAGCCGGAGCCTTCGCTCTTAGTGGTTCATCCGCCCGTCTTGTAAATAGTTGAGAAGATGGATCCTCTTACTGAGCCATTTCTACATCTACAGCAACCTCCCGGGCAAGGCCATCTCTGCCTGCGCCTGAGGAAGCAACTGATTCATTTCTTTGTTCACCTAGCGGTTTGGCAGGACGCTCGAATTGGCCTTCGCCCCATCATAAAGTCAGCCCCTAAAGATTTTTGCGTGCGAAACTTCCACCAAAGCAAAAGATTGTGAAACATCAGAAAGACGTCGCGCACCGATACCATCTTCAATAAAAGGCCTGCATATCTTCTCCCATCCCGACCAATGGATCTTCCTCTTATCATCCGAAGATCCCCAAAAGAACCTGGAGAACAGTCTATATATATGTTTCAGAACTCCTTTCGGAGGGTGAAGTACCTGGAGCAGATAAATAGGCATCAAATTCAGCACTGATTTAATCAAAGTCAAACGTCCCCCAGCTCCAAGAGTCAGTCTGTACCAACCCTGCAAACGATTGCGAATCTTAGCTAAAATACCATCAAATAGAACAATCTTATTCCTTCCCTTGGATAATGGGACGCCCAGATAGGTAATAGGAAAGTTCTTGAGTTGAAAACCAGTAAGATTAAGCAAATTTTGTCTGGCGTCCTCGGCCACTCTGCTACTAAAAAGAATAGCACTCTTAGCAATATTCACCTGTTGCCCAGACCCCTGTTGATAATCCTTCAAGAAATCCATCAACTGGGTGATCCCTGGAGCATAAGCCCTGGTAAAAATAATGATGTCATCTGCGTAACTCAAATGGGAAACCAAAGGACCTCCTGAAGTCAATTGTAAGGAAGGATTCGAGGAGATAAGACGGTGAATACCCCTCGCCATAACCTCAGCAGTAATAATAATAAAGAGCGAAGGGCCGAAGAAAGACTCAAAATAATAGGTTCTTCAAGACCTAGTCTACAGAACAGAAGGATCTGATGAAGGAGAAGCATAAGGAAGGCTATGAAAGAAAGACTGTCGAGTCGAAGGGTAAGGCTTTCGAAAGTCAGGTTATGGAATATCCATTTTATAGGCAATTGTAGTTCATGGGCTTTCCATTGCGATTGATACGACTAATCGCTACTCCATTTGATTATCGAAACCACCATTCTTCTCTTTTATGATATTCGATAACCCGAGAGGATCCTTTTCAGCTTGATTTGGAACGCAGTCGGACTATCAAATCCGACTTAGCCAAGCTCATCCAAGCCCCTTATTCAGGAGGAATCCGACAAGTTTCCGAAGGGCATTCAATCTGCCGGGTCTTTTGTAGAACGACTCATCCACGATTTAGCTTCAGAAAAGGCAAACGGGGGGAATGGCTCCAGTCCCACAAAGCAAGAAGTGGATTGCCTTAACCGCTGGTTACAACTCGCCTGTAAATTCTTTTCAAGGACAATGGACCATATAAGTTCGAGATCGAGGAGCGAGAGGATACTTTTCCGGGAAAGAGACTCTTTCTTTCCTTTGATTGAGGGCCTTTCAAGTGTCTATTCCTGAGTGAGGTCGGGCTGTCAGGCTCCGCTGACTTGGAAGTTGCCTTTGCTGGTGTTCCCGAGGGCTGGCCAAAATCAGAATCGTTTCCTAGCCTCGAAGGGCTCTGGGCTGGCCTTCCTTCGGGTGTGGTTTTGAGGCCAGAGAGCCGATACATTTCCTATACCTTTCGTAAACCCGTAAACTAGGGAGAAGAAGATTCGCCTACCTCCGCCTGTTCCCGATCCGCTCTTGCAGAGATTGACTAAGGAGTCATTGATGGAGTAGGTGCTCTACCTAGGAATTGTGCTATGAAAGAAGTAGCCCTATGCGCAGAGAAGAGAGACCAAGACACCTGCATGCTACTGATAAGAGAACGTAGCGAGCTTAGGCAAGTGAGCGAGTGATAGTGCAGTTGATCCTGGGCTTCTATTCCTTCTTTTTTCAATTGGATTCGTTGATTAAGCATATTGTACGATTATTCTTCCTTTTTTAGTCAATCCAATCCGACCTATAAAAAAAAGACTATAAGTACCTGGCTTAATATATTCGATGCTTCCGGCTTTCTTTCGAGGGAAAGCTACTTCTAAGACCAGACGTGTAGGAGTGCTTGGTCTTGTTTGAATATGCGCTCTTCTCTTTCTTGTTGATTTCGCAGGACAGAGTGAAAGGGCAGCTAAGAATTGCGTGAGACCCATCTGAGGATAGACTGGAGGTCTTGGGGGAAAAGTAGTCGTTTGAAGGTCCGAAGTTGGCTACTGGCGGCCAAAGCTTCTTAGTACTTCGCCAGAAGAGCTAAGCGTTCAAGTCCTACCATTATTGAGTCCTATTCTTTCGAGATAGATGCTTTCCGTTCCCGGATGGTCAAAGTCCTTCTCTAACTGTTGAAGAAAGCTAGAACTACGTTAGCGGGGAGAGAAAGGAAGTAGGGCTAAGACAGAGTCTGAGGCACTTTTCACTTTTATTCAATCATTTTTGGAAGCGCTGGTATAGAATACGCCTTTTCTATTCGTAGATCAGGGAAAGAATATTATTAGCTTAGGTGCGTAGCGTTAAACCGTTCGAGTGCTCATTTTTGTTATTAGGGGCTGAAAGCGGGCTTCTCTAACAGAGATTTGATTAGGGAAGGCTAATAGAGATCAAAGGAAAGGCTTGACTGGGGTCAAAGCATCGAGAATAGAATCTCAATCTGAAGAAGGACAGTCAGATGCGGCCTTACGACTCAACCGTCGAAGAAAGCGAATTGCTAATTCAAGTCTTCCTTTCCGTGCCTGCCTTCCTTGTTCAAGGAGTTGCTTTCTCGCGTTATCAAATTCTTATGCCAATTAGACCGGGTTTCCTCAAAAGAAGTGATCGAGAGAAGGCTACTCTAGATCGGGTAATCATTAAATCGTGTATTGTAATAGTTAGCTAATTCCTTCAATTAAGGCTTATACTTATCTTATAGAAGGAGGGATAGCGCTAGGCACCTTCTAGTCAAAATGTCTGCTGCTTAGCTCATCCGCTAGCTCCCCTTCTTCTTATTCTTTCTCTTCTTTCCAAAGGCTAAAAAGTTTCTCAACCCGATCCACTCAACCGGACTAATGAATGGCAATTGGAAGAACTCACTTTCCTATCGTTCAGTAGGAGTCTTTGGATAGATCCTTTCACTTCCAAATCCGGGTAGAGATAGAATATTCAATGCTTTCTTCTTCTTAAGGTGGGAAACAAGATCAAAACTAAAGGATATCGATGAGGGAGAGAATCCATCTATTCTATTTACCACACCACAGTGGAATGCCCGATTCCTACAAACAAAGAGCCAAGCCAATTTCGCTTCTTCATGTGATTCTTTCCTAGGGATTTTTGGATAAATGCAAGACCTCTCTCACAGCTGAGAACAGGGGATTCGTCGATAAGAAAGCAGATAGAGTAGAGCAGCTCATTTTATTCCGTTCCGATTTTGCCTTAAGCCTTTAAAACCAGTCTACCAGCTATCTATCTGACTCTAAGCGAAATTCATAGCTTATCCTTAGATTCGGGGATTTTCCTTTGATTGAAAACCAAACCTTGGTCTCGTCCATTACCCTTGGGTTGGACCAACAAAGAAAGACATTGGAGTTTTGGGGTTCTTTCCACACCA
>OX940739.1:267500-345000 GCA_954870855.1 Scutellaria minor
AATCACCCTTTCCGGAGCGGGCCATAAGGAACGAAGCACTTGAGTTTATCGTTGAATCAATCAATCAAGTAGGATCTCTAAACCAATTGGATCTTACAAATCCTGGATCAGATTTCGAAAGGGCGGTGGTATCAGGTACTCTTCGATACTGGATCCAAGAGATCCAACAAAACGGACATCAGTCCGCATTCTATCTTTCCTTTGTGGAGCACTTCAAGGGAAAGGGCTAGGAATCTTCAGCCTTTGGTAGTTGCGATTGGGAAAGGGAAGGGGGAGTGGTTTGTTGGGAAAGAATGAACTACGTCTTTGAGCGAAGTATTCTTTTTCAACGTATCTATGAATTGGATCTGTAAAAACTTAAACTCAAGACCCAATCAACGGTCGAGATGCTTTGGTTTGGTAGGAGTTAGGACTTGGTTTTTCTATTTTCTGCCTCTATGTGTTTTTTGACCAAAAAAAAATGGAGGGAAAGCTGGCGGAGACCCCAGCTTAGAGTAACTGCCCGAGAAGGTCAGTGAGGTTCCAACTGTAGTGAACCGAAAGATCCTTCTTTCAGTTCAGTTTACTATGGTTGGAAGAAGACAGGTGGGAGTGAGCAGAGCGAGAGCAAAGCAAGTTCCAGTGGTGGGCTGTCGGTCTGGTCCCATTTTATACATAGTAAGAAGAGTAGCAATGCTAGATTAAGAAGGAGTAAAGCCATAACTCTGCCCTAAACATTGAGCTTACGCGAACCAAGCTGCGAAAAAGACTTATTGGGTAGCCTTTCCATGCCAAGCCAGCACATGGACCGGATTGGTACTCGAATTCCTCGGACCAAGAGGCTTGGACTATGAGCCCGCTTAGCAAACGGGGTGAGTATTCGCTCCTCTTTCTTTCAGAACTTCGGTTGTCCGCCTCGTCGAATGGGATGCAGGAGAGGATCAAGATTGAGTATCAAACTGAGGGATGCGGAGTCCTGGAGACAGGACGGACGTGCTTGATCCTAGCAGTTCCCACATGGGTCCCATGGCGGAGGGCCTGACGAACTTGCTTCTTAGTTGCTTTCCCACTCCGCTTGCTATTAAGTCAAGATAGCGAGGAAAGAGAGAAAGTCAGTCTTATTATCGTTCGTGACCCTTGGTATTGGGCCCTAGACTAATAAGGCGCTACTAAGAAGAGTAACATATAGAAATCTAATTTCACTAAATGAAGGATCCGAAGGAGAAGCGATAAAAGAAAAGTCTAAAAGAATTACCAAAAAGCCCCGATCTAGCCCTGATCTAAGGTGAAAAGCGAGTCGATCTGGGATCCAATATCAAATGGAAGTCGTATCACCCTTGACATAACAGGGTTTCGGTCCCATTTCTTCTTGCCATAGAGGTAGAAGCTTCTTTTCCTGGTTCCAGGAGTGAACATAGGTGGGCCTTAGCTAGTGGCTTCAACCCGCTCTTCAGCAACTAAGAAAGAATATGATTTGCCTTCCTGCAGACATGGACTTTTACAGTCACTAGTGGGTTCCATCCCGGGGCTTATCAGGGGGATTACGGGCTCTTTGGGAAACAAACTCTTGTGATCTTCGTATCCTCCTCCCCCATTTGTGGCTTTCCCGGTTACAAGGATTGCACCTCGTCAAGGCTTTCTTCTCAACATAATGTTTCACCGTCCTCGAGTCGATCTAGCAGGACAAGTAGTTCGAGTCTGCTTTTCTGTTCAAGAGGGAAGAAAGCCAAAGCTCTCTTTCCAGAATCACAGGGGATGCAATAATAAATTCTCATTTCTGATGTATTTGACCCCGAAGTGCCATTGGCGCATTAGAAGTTTTGACAAAGCCCCAGTTTAAGGCTAAAGGGCGGTCTCCACAGTCTCTAATTTGGTCTCCAATAGAAGTCGTATCATCTCCTTGACATTCTTATTACAGAGGGCCCTCTGTAATAAATGAAGTGGTTTGAGCCCCATTTCACTAGTTCTGGTAAGGACTCGCACTCCCCAATTCTCATGTCTTAAGCACGATGGATTGGTTCTATTTTTCAATAACTGAAGTACGTAAGAAAGGGACATGATAGCTTCGACGATTCCCTTTTTTATTCATTGTTGTCCCTGTTTCAGGAAAGATGCTCGGGTCTGGTCTAGTGTATCGATTCGGCTAAGAAAACCAAGACAATCTCTGCTTTTACTGAGAATCTTTTCGATTAAATGATAAACTTCAACGAGATCTCATCTCAGTGCCAAAACCGACGATGAGACTTGAAGAAGCATATATCGTCGTTCGCAGTAATTTGCCCTTAGGCAAAGGAATTCGATTCTATGACCACCTTTCCAAAACCCGCTGGGAAAGAAAGTCGCAAGAAAAGGTTAGGTTAGGAGGAGCTAGAGCTAACACTAGGGATCAGACAGCCCCCAGGAGCGGATAGACCTCGGAGTTGGGTCAGCGGTCAGTCCCTCGTCGTAGTGCGAAAGAAAACCTGAGTTGGGTAGGTGGAGGTGAGTTAGGAACAACCTAAGAACTATGTAAGACAACAAGAACCGGGGGTGATTAACATAAATGAAGCGGGAAGAGCTTAAGTTAAGGCTAGCTAATCTCAATCATAGAGCTAGAAGGGATGTAAGGGCTAGAGGTAGAGCTTTCTTTCTAAGAGCTATGAATGAACTAGTAAATCTAGGAGCGGAGAACGGGCCCCTCCTACTGGCTTCAATCAGCCCCATACTGATGAAAGGGCTATGCATCGAAATGAGGTATCACATTCTACACACCCATCTATCTATTCTGAACCTAGCTTAAGCTCCTCTATCAAACAAAAGGGGTTCACTCGGCCAAAGCCCAATGTGACATTGTAAATACTTGAGGGAGTGAGATGCCCACCCACGCTAACCAACGATCCAATGCGCTTGAGTGGATGAACAGGATCCCTTGTTGGAAGAGAAAAAGCAGAAAATCTTCCCAGAGTGCCCTATTACAGATTACAGACGGGCGAAAAAGGGAGGAACTAAGCATTATTGAGTGCGACCAGTCAGCGAAGTCCTTTGTTTGAGAAAAGAATGAGAGCAAGTCGCTGAAGTCACCGCTTTAAGATCAAAGTCACCTGCCGTCCGTTCGCTTTGTTTTGCTCTTCCCCTAAGGGGTTGTTGTGTAACAAGTGCATAATGTCCATTGGAAGGTCCATGGATTTTATCATCAACTTGATGAATTAATTTCAAGATATAAGGCTTTCCTATTAGAACGGGTTGTTCAAAAGGACTCCCCGCCCTTCCATCAAATATTCTACTTTTTCCTGGATACTCGGGTTCAAATACCCATGGATTCGCTGTTTGCTTACTGGCTTCATATAATTCAGAAAACACTAGTTTTCTGGAAGCTTCTTGTTCATATCTCTCATCAAAGGCGCTATTCGATAATGTCTGTCTAGCAAACCCCCCGCTAACCCGAGTGAACATTCAAATATCTGTCCTACATTCATTCGTGAAGGTACTCCTAATGGGGTTGAAGACCATATCAACAGGTCTTCCATCTTGCAGATAAGGCATATCCTGTCTAGGCAAAATTTTGGAAATGATACCTTTATTTCCGTGTCTTCCAGCTACCTTATCGCCTACTTTGATTTCACGTTTCTTTGAAATATATACACGAATCGTTTCTGGATTATAACTAGAACCTCCCCTTTTCTGGATCCACCTCACATCAATAACCCGGCCCCTACCACCTATAGGTAGTTTTAAACAAGTTTCTTTTGAAGTAGATACCTGAATGCCGAGTATAGCTCGTAACAATCTATCTTCGAGGGCATTGATGAAATGGCCCACCACTTAATGCTTTCCATGTGGGAAAACAAAGGCACTGAAAATCTCCACCTTGGCGGAGAAGGCTTTCAGACTGGTTGACCGTCCACGCGCTAAGAACCAGGATGGTGGTGCCCACACTTAGCTTACATACATCCGACGCGTCTGTACTGAAAATTAGGGAAAGGTTGACTTTCAGTACCTCTCGCCAAGACGTCTTTTCCAGTGTCGATCATCTAAATTGATTCATTCGTTGAAAGCGAAAGGGGGTATTCTACGATCCCATCCGAAGATGCCTCTGGGTGAATGCTTAAAGGACCGAATTCATCGATTCATTCATTCCTAACTACTTGCTTCGTAGAGCAATACACCTTTATGCCGGAGGTTCGATGGGATGGGACTCGGCTCTTAAGCTTTCTCCTCCTGCTCGGGATGGAAGAAAGGTGGATGGGACATCAAGCTTAGATCGATTGCTTTGACCTAAGCGCGGAGTACCTTCCATTAGTCTTTAGCTTTTCAAGGGGAGTAAAAGGAAGCACTAATAGTTCCGGAAAACTGAACTCCATCTCAAGTCCGGGTGAGGGGCCGTCGATAAAAGCATTGCCTACTAGATAGGGAGATTCCTCAAGTCGGCAAAGGTAAAGAAAACCAGAGCCTACCTATGCTCGTCTGCGGCCAAATCCCAGTCTATGTCCAGTTCAGGCTTCGGCGTAAAAGGAAAGAAAGGTTCGCATAGCGTGGTGAAAGAAGAGTCTTTGTACGAGATCAGCTACTCCCTTGATTCTTTATTCTTCGTGAAGTGGAATTCGGACGGATTGATTCTTTTTCGCTAGTAACTGTAACCAGGAGCCAATCCAAGTCGCTGCTTGGGAGATTGGTGCTTTAACGAGGCGGGTAAAGATATCAGATATTGATGTGCTGCGGGCTTATTTCAAAGATTGAGCAAAGAAAGCAAACTCAATAGAAAGGTGTGGCATAAATCCAAGTCTATGCCTCTTCAGATTGCTTGCTGATTGATATTATTTCTTCTTTCTTTCTCGCTTGGGGCGAATAGAATAGCATTCCGAGAAGTAGACTTTCCATTCCATCTCTATTGTACTGAAAAGCCTAGCTACGCATTGACCCGCGAATTCAATCTCGTAAGTGACCTCCTCTTCCCCTTTCTCGGTCCCTTGTTATCCCTTTTAAGCCAAAGTAAGGGCGCATAGCGGTACTAGCAGTTCAATCTCTTTTGCAGTGATGGATGGCACAAGAATCCGCGGCTTTGTTGCAGCGATGCCATTGACTTTCTGCTCGTTCTCGCCTTCCTCCTCCCTCGCTCGACTTCTGAAACCTTTTCAGCTTAAGTAGTAGTCAGTCAAGGCTTCTTCTCTACTAGTGATAGAGCGGATTCTATATAGGAGGCGGCTGAAGAGGCGCTGGATTCTTAATTCATCTCCTCACCTCTAATAAATTCATAAATAAGCAAGATAAACCTTTTCAATTCTTAATGCAACCTATGTTAGCGAAAAGGATCTCCAATGCAAGTACCACGCTTTCTAGATCCGAGCCGAGACTTCTATGATGATAAGTGGTCTTGGATAAAGGACGCGAGAGCTCCACCAGGGGAAGGTTTAGACAGGAACCAAGCAAAGAAGGAATGTCAATCTACTTGTTTACAGTCCGGAGTCAACTTTCGAATTTCGGCTACCCGACTCTCGCCCTACTTCAGGAATGCCTTTATTGGTTGGAATTGAATCCGAAGGTCTATTCTCCTCAGTTGCTTACGAAAGCTTTGTTTAGGTTAGCTCTCTTTCTACTCTTAGAAGGGTATTATTATCTTTATCCAATGATGGATTCGTATTTCTCAGCCAACTCAAAGGTCTTCCGCGCCCCATCCATCTCCAATTGCTATCTTGGGTTGAACTAGATTAAAGACGAGCTTCTAACTCGTAAACCAAAACAAAGCCCTAGCGGCTCGAGCTTTCACTTTGTAATCAGACAGCCAATCCAGTAATTGACCTTCTATAGACCTTCTCTTCGATGCTAACTTCGCTTGGTTCTTTCCCTTCCTTGGGGCATCTTTGCTTTCTAGTCGAATTTCCTACTTAGAGTAAGTTAGAGTAATAGGTTTATTATCGTTGGACTTGCTAAAGGGAGGCATGTCCCCTTATACCTGGTACCTGGCTTCCTGCCTTCGTTGATTTCCTGTCGATAGTAAGGAATGGTCGGGTACAACATAGGAAGTTTATTAAATCCACGTGGATAAGCTCATATAAGAAGGTGGGTAGAGCATGAAGGCTTAGGGCCAAGAATGAATGATTTAATAAAGCTTAGCGCTTGTGCAAAGTCGCGGTAAAGTCGCTTGGAGGTTAGCTACACCTCTGCTTTCTTGTGAACGACCTTTCACGCTTAGAAAAGAGAAAAAGAGGTTGTACTGCTTTCTAGGCGAAAGAGATGATTTGAAAAACAACCTTTGGGGAACTATTCAAAGCAAAGTCTTTCAAAGTATCCCAGTGTTCTAACTGTCAAATAACACCCATCTGATATGGACCCTACTCTATTCCTTCTTCAAAGAAGAAATCTCGTAAGAGAAGAAATAAGAAATGAAGATGCGGAGTAGAGGAATGGTCAACTCATCAGGCTCATGACCTGAAGACTGCAGGTTCGAATCCTGTCTCCGCCTAATCAGTGGAATATTGGTAGACGGGTTTGTAGAGGTGGATCGCTTTTCTCAGGACCGAAGGTGTCAAAGCAAACTCTTTTCCACGTTGTAGCCCGCTTTCGCCTTTAGAAATACGCCCCAAAACCCTCTGCAGTTTCGAAAGATTCCTCCGCATGACGATGGTCCTGGCTGACCTCTCGAGCATCCATCTGTATTAACTTTCATCCATCCAGGAGGTGGAGGTTGCCATTGAATAGAGTGGATCACCGGAGCTTTGCGTGGTTTCCCTTTAAGCCCCAACGCCCGAAGTCTAAGCAGATCAGTCTGCGAATTGATCATGGATCCGATGTCAAATGAGTTAGCTTCCCGAAGCGCCGCCCAAACAAACGACGCGGCCATGTGTAAATTCGGTGTGATGCTGTCAAATAGGAACCTATTTCTTGCAGACCAAATCACCCAGATAGCTGTGACAAAAGCAACCCGCCAAAGAGAGGAAAGCGGCGGACTCAGTGAGAGTTGCATGGCTTGGTGACAAAGAGTGTGAAAGCCCCAAGTCAGATCAATGGAGACATCAAATGCATGAAAGATCCTATGCCAGAGATGTGTGGCGAAATCGCACGTCGTAAATAAATGGTCAATGGTTTCTGGAGATTGAGCTTAGATTGCATGATGGTTATTGGCGATTTCAACGCTGTTTTAGGGGCTCACGAACGCATTAGTCGGGTGTCTCATGGTTGTGTGCTTCATGCAACCGTTGCACCTATCATCATTTTAGATTCATTCTAAGTTTATTCAATTGATTCAAGCCTTTTCCTCTCGCTACCGGAAAGCTTAAAACTATCTGTACTTATTCCCGGTATCCCTATTAGTTGAGTTAGCTTCAAAGCTCCTATTAGATGTTGCGGTAGTAAAAGAATCTAACGATCTGCTTTCCTTAGCAGCGCATCTAGCACTAGCAGGCGATTCTCCTCTTTCGGGATATCCCATTACCAACTCTTTTTATTTGGCTTGAAATGGGTTTTTGTATTCTCCTATATAAGATAAGGAAAGTGTACATTGAGTCCTAACCAGACCCCGTGTACGGATAGAAAGTCGATTTATCCGATAATTCTTTTTCCCATGCTTTCTGTTGGTCAACAACCAACCGCGGCTCTCATTTCGTTTTTCACTACTCGTACAGGAAGGACTCTCTTTCTGTATGGAGGGAATCAATTAAAAAAATCAGAATGCCAAAAACTTGGCCGATTTGGTCTTAAATTATCTGCTACAATTAGTACAAAATCCCGCCTACATCTTTCCGATCGTTTTTTGGAGCGATATGGAGAGCAGGGCGCCTTCGGCCCGCAACAAATTCAAATCCTTTTGGGCTGAGTCCTGAAAACTTGCAATGCAAGAAACGGTGAACGAATCAGTAGCCGAAACAGCACATGAGCACATTGCGACCCAGTTAGACCTTTTGTTCCACCAATGGAATGTTCTCTTACCAGAGGGTCGCAATGCTTACGATATACTTTATGAGTATATGCTTACGGATGCCACCATCCACGATCTTACGCATCTTTCTATTATGTACCAAAGCTTGTCTGCGGAAGGGGTGAACAGCCACTTCTTTGCGGCAGCGTTAGACATTATTCAAGGGTTGTTGTGAATAAAAAAACTATTTCAATAGTAGGGTTCTCAGGTAGTTCCCCAGGAGTTACTGCAGGATCACTCACTCGATGGCCTCATCTCGTTTCGTTGCCTGTTGGTTTAAGGTAGCTAGTTGAAGTCGATTCAATATTTCATAAGAGAAGTCAGTGGTTATCCCCTTCTGAATCCCTTCATCTCCACTAAGAATCTATTCCTATCTTGGTATGCAAGAAGAAGGAAGCAAAGTCGTAACTATCTCTTAAAACAAACTTGTATCGGATGTGTCACGCAAGTGTTGGTCGTATACGTTGCTTTAAAGGCCGGTTCTTCTCACTACTATTTCCCCGGCAAAGGCCTACCGATTGAGAAGGAGATAAAGTTGAAAACAACTGAGATCGGATCTCTCACGGAAATGGTGAGGCCTTCTTTTCTGTCTTTCTCGTACCAAAGAAAAATCTAAGCCAATATCATGAATATCCTTCGCCCGTTATCTCCTAGAATGCGGCAATTCCTATATTCAGTAGTCATCATTTTTACCTTTCTCGGTCTATCCTATTTGTTTTTTTATCTTGTTTTTCATAAAATATGTTTGATTTTCTTTTTTTCCTCGGTCAAAAAGGTAGGATTCCTTTTGGGGAGTCGCGCCCTCTCTTTCTTCTTGATCAAACTTGGATGCTCCGGCGGTCTAAGTTTTGCCATTGTTTTCGCTATGAGGGCCCTCATAGCTACCGAGGCCACGTATATGGCTCCATCGGGCTCCGCGCCAGTGTCTTCTGGTGCCCTTGAACAAAGTCACCCTGTTCTGGAGGGGCGACCTGTTCCAAATGAACATATATGGGAAGCTTTGGACTCCCCGTTCTACTGTGCCAGCGTTGTGCACATCCCCGGGGAAATTGAGGACCCACTGACCCTGTCCAAATTATCAAAATTGAATGGGTTTTTGCTGTTTTTGCAGCAGCATGTGCACGGGGCCATTGAGCCGGGCTATACTCAAGCCATCCAACGAGAATTGGACCAAACTCCTGCGGACTCACTCCCGGCTAAGCTAGACTCTATCATTAGGAGAGAGCACGCGCGGTTTCCAAGAGCAAGGCGGTAGAGGAAGTTCGGCTGGGTCTTAGTCAGTTGGGGATTGAAGGGACCTATTTCCTTTATGATGTTGGCTCAATGTGGCGAATGGCTTTTCTCTTTCATAGAGGAAAACCTGAGTCTATACGTAGGGAACGATCGAAGTGTTGGTAGTTCCTCCAAGCAACCTTTATTCGATCTCAACGTGTCGACTGCCGAACAGGCAGTGATTGATGCGAATGAGCAAGTTCTCTTAGCAGTCAAAAAACAAAAGCAGGAGTTAGCCGACCTGCTAGAGCCCCTGATTAGGAATGAAGCCAGGAAATATCCTGGGGTCAACATAGAGAAAGTGCCTTCCCCAATCGAAATGGTAGATCTGCTGATCAATCGAATTGGTAGCGAAGTCGCGCGGAAAGAAAACGACCACACTGCACCCCAAAGATCTGAAATCGTGGTTAACGCGGGCTTGCCATAATGCAGAAGATGAGACCCAGGGCAGATTGCCAATACGAAGCGAAATTAGAACTCTCATAGAGAAATATGGACTAGATAACTCACTTTTCTTCCCCTGGAACGAATACAACCAAGCAAAAAACTCTAGAAACTCTAGCCTCGGAGTAGAAAGAGGAACCCCTATTGCCCGAGAAAAGGGGGTTTAATAAATGTTGGGCCACAGAAGTTCTCAGGAATCGTGCTCCTTCATGAATCCATTTATCCCTTTGTCGATGCCGAGTTGGCCTTTTTGATCTCATTCCTGTTATAATGTCTGATCTTCTTTTATTAGAAATGAACTACGGCGACCTGATTCTCTCATACAACGCGCCTCTTTTTCTCTGACGCCTAAAACTCCCATGCCTTTCTTGGAAAAACCAAGGCGATTGAATATTGAATTGAAAGAGCAAGTCTCCCTTCATTTTTAGAGGAAGAGCGGAACCTTTTTACGAAAAAGTCAATAAAGTATGACAAATCTGGTTCGATGGCTGTTCTCCACTAACCACAAGGATATAGGGACTCTCTATTTCATCTTCGGTGCGATTGCTGGAGTGATGGGCACATGCTTTTCAGTACTGATTCGTATGGAATTAGCACGACCCGGCGATCAAATTCTTGGTGGGAATCATCAACTTTATAATGTTTTAATAACGGCTCACGCCTTTTTAATGATCTTTTTTATGGTTATGCCGGCGATGATAGGTGGATCTGGTAATTGGTCTGTTCCGATTCTGATAGGTGCGCCTGACATGGCATTTCCACGATTAAATAATATTTCATTCTGGTTGTTGCCACCAAGTCTCTTGCTCCTATTAAGCTCAGCCTTAGTAGAAGTGGGTAGCGGAACTGGGTGGACGGTCTATCCGCCCTTAAGTGGTATTACCAGCCATTCTGGAGGAGCAGTTGATTTAGCAATTTCTAGTCTTCATCTATCTGGTGTTTCATCCATTTTAGGTTCTATCAATTTTATAACAACTATCTCCAACATGCGCGGACCTGGAATGACTATGCATAGATCACCCCTATTTGTTTGGTCCGTTCTAGTGACAGCATTCCCACTTTTATTATCACTTCCGGTACTGGCAGGGGCAATTACCATGTTATTAACTGATCGAAACTTTAATACAACCTTTTTTGATCCTGCTGGAGGGGGAGACCCAATATTATACCAGCATCTCTTTCGGTTCTTCGGTTTTAAATGGCCCTTTTCAGATTCAAATCTGAATACGCATTGCGCTATATGCTGGGACTGTCTGCTTAATGGTACTCCTACTATGTTCATAAGTGGTTTTCTACCCCGATCTAGTAAAAATGGGGTATCTAAGACACAATCAGCAGGTAACCAACGACATAAAAGCAGTCTAGTAGGAACCTCAGAGACTACACGCGCAACAACTTATCCTAAATCCTTCTGTGAGTGGCTAGCTGGAATTATCGATGGTGATGGAAGTATTCAAGTTAGTAAAAAAGGATATACTTCTCTTGAAATTACTATGGGACTTGAAGATCTACCACTACTACGATATATCCAACATATGCTTGGTGGAAGTATTAAAATGCGAGCAGGTGCTAAAGCTTATCGTTATCGACTACATAATCACCTTGGTATGATTAAACTAATGAATTGTATAAATGGTCATATTCGACATTCAGCACGACTACTTCAACTACATCATGTCTGTCAAGTACTGGAAATCCCCGTAATTATACCTATTCCACTAGATGCTCAATCAAATTGGTTTGCAGGATTCTTTGATGCTGATGGTACTATTACTATAGCTATGAAGCATGGACTACCTCAACTAAGTATTCGAGTAACTAATAAACTTCTACAAGATGTAGAGTCTTATAAGGTAGTATTTGGAGGAAGTCTCTACTTTGATAGTAGTCAAAATGGTTACTATCAATGGTCTATACAAAGTCGAAAAGATGTTATCATGATGCTAGATTACTTTAAATCAAATACTTTCCGAAGTCATAAATCACGACGATTCTTCCTTATTGAGGAATATTACAGTCTTTACGATCTCAAAGCATTTAAACCTGACAGTATTCACCATAAAGCATGGCTAGCTTTCCTAGACAAATGGAAGAAGTTGATGATATAGTCCACCTTTCTTCTATTCATCCGCTTATATTAGTAGAAGAGAGAAGCACCCTGAAGTTTACATCCTCATTCTGCCTGGATCCGGTATCATAAGTCATATCGTTTCCACTTTTTCGGGAAAACCTGTTTTCGGCTATCTAGGCATGGTTTATGCCATGATCAGTATAGGCGTCCTTGGATTTCTTGTTTGGGCTCATCATATGTTTACTGTGGGCTTAGACGTTGATACCCGTGCCTACTTCACCGCAGCTACCATGATTATAGCTGTCCCCACTGGAATCAAAATATTTAGTTGGATCGCTACCATGTGGGGGGGTTCGATACAATACAAAACACCCATGTTATTTGCTCAACTAGACAAATTCACTTATTTCACACAATTCCTTATTTTAGGGTCTAATATACTTATGGGCTTCTTATGCATCGTCTGGTATCCGGGCGAAGTGGCCGCACCTATCATAATTGTGGGGGGTTCTTCCGCCATCTTTTTTCTTTTCCTCGCGAAAAGTTACGAGGAAAGAAGCCTCTCTCTTCTTTCTTTTTTTGTAAATAACGTAGTAATATTCTATGTATTACAAAGGCCTCATCCGTGCAGCTTCCTTGTGGGACTCTTGCTAATTATGTTAGCATCATTTCATCTTTATTTGTGGGTGGATGATGATGTTTTCTTTAATTTCATTTTTTATTCGGTGCTCCTTTCCCGAATCTTCTATCATCAGAAAATGGGTGAATGGGGATTCGGTCTGGTGACCGAATTGCTGGTTCTCAGGCTTCTCAGGCTCTATTCTTTTTCGTTTCTTCAAAAAGAAGATAGATCTGAAGAAGGAGCTAGAATAGAACCTTTATTCTTTTTGATACCTTTCGTTAGTCTCGCTTTTTTAAATCTTAAGTTTTATTTAGGGTACGGTCTAAAGGAAATACTTATTCACATGAACTTCCTTTTCGCGGCCGCCTCTCTTCTATTTTTTTCCTTTCTTTCAGAGACTTTAACAGAACTTAAAATTTCAATTTCTTTATATATCATAGGCAATTTCTCGATCGGGTTTTTCCTGGCTAGAGAAGGAATGACTTTTATTCTAATAAGTTTTATTTTCCTGCTACAAAATGGAATCTTCGCAAGCTTGTTCGTTTTGAAAGCGGAAAGGAGCAAGAGGCCCTTACCAGATATCCTTCTCGCGAATAATAGAGAGGGCATCCAAGCCCTCCTCGTTGTATACTTCCTTATTTTAGGAGTACTTTTAGCACAATTGACGGGGTCCCCTGCTCTTTCTCTGTATTCGAATTGGCTCCTGGGGTTGGGAGTTCAAATCGGGTTCCTGACCGCACTAAACTATTTTTTCAAAAATGAGTTTAGTCGGACCTATTAGTTTAATATCAATTACACGAGTGCCAGCCGGGCGGCCCCGGATGTAGTCCATAAAGAGGAGTAAAGAGGAGAAGGACGAACCGGGTTAACAAAGCAACTCTATTGTAGGAACAATAGGCTTGATCAGAGCCGTGCCAGTTCGAGTCTGGCGAGTTGCAGAAAATCAATCAAATGCATTCTCCATTGAAATAAAGCAGAAGACTTTGCTCCAGCGAGAAGGCTTCTAGGAGATTCAATTAACTAGAGAAAGAAAGGACAACCAGAGCCCTCTTGTCTTCATCCCAGTGCTATTCATCCTGGAAGGCGAGATATGCCTTTCTTTCGAGGGATGTAGCGCGTTGAAAGATGAAGTTTCACCGGTCACATACGACATTTCCTGCTGCCTTTTTTTCAACAAACATAAGTGGTTTAGAAAGGCGAGGGTAAAGCAGGTATGGGATAATAGTCGATCAGGTATGAAAGAGGTCATAAGGCCCCGCAGGGAAAAAGAAAATGAATCTATTGAACTCACACTAAGCAATAAGTCTTATACCTCTTACAGAGAGTGAAGTGAACCATTTGTCCTATGGTTCACGAACAGAAGATTTACTTTCTCTTCTCTCAGTTCCTATCTTCCTTTCTTTAAAAGAAAATTTCACATCCTTTCCTTGCCGGTACTCTTATCCCTGAGTCTTTGATCAAGGAGTGGCTCACTGCCCAAAACAGCCTTGGAATGGAGCCTTTTTGTAGGAGTCTTCGGATTTAGGAGTAAGCGTAGGTCGAAAGCTTTTCTTTTCTTCCTCCACGCAAGCTTTCTCTAAGCATCCAAGAACTTGGATGAAGAACATGGATAAAGTCTCAAGCACACTATAACTTCCATAGCATGGAATCGCTCCACCCTGAAGGCATACCTGGATTCGTAGTGGAAAGCAGAGAGTTCTGATCTCTCTTGTCTCCAAAGAACGAGGAAAGCATGAGGAAAGGGTCTACGTCGACTAAAGCAGCAGCCCGGAAGACTTAGAGCTTCGTGTTGAGTGAGCCTAGAAGCATCTTAATATAAGAACAGAGGGATTCCATTCCAAATAGATGGTGAGTCTCTTCCTGGATCGGCGCGGCAGAAGGCTGAGTTTGAGAAGAAAGTACTCCTTAAAAGGGGGCCTTCCACATAGAAAGAAGATAGTTGGGAGTCTTACTCAATAAAAGAGTAAGCAAGAACTAAGCACGCAAGGGAGACTAGAGGTTCACTTCGCGGAGCTAATGAGTTGAGGTGATACAAGCTAGAAAGGAGAAAGCATGAGTTGACTTCGCTACTGACTAACTACCGGCAGTCATTGAACTAATAAAGAGCATTGAGCTAACTACTACTATGGTTATGGCGCTAAGAAGCAATCAATCAAAGCAGCAACTAATCAATTGATAGGAGCTGCTCTATAGTCTAATTCAACTAGTTAGGTCAAAGTCTAGTTCCAGTAAAACGACTAAGTCAAAGTGTACATTTTCCAGTGTAATAGTTGCAGTACCACAACTCGTAGCTTCTGAGTTGCTGGTATCACCCCTAGATGCTTAATTCATGGCATAGCTCTCTCTCAGTTCTCTCATTTTCCCCTCTAGTTTACGCCGATAGCCGCTTAGATCCTTCAGATCATGTATCTCACATGTATTGATTAAATAATAGGAATAGTTGCCTTAAGAGGGTTGGTTTATGGAATTTCATATCCCATAGGAAGGAGTTCTTCTATTGAATGAGGTCTTTCTCGTTTGAGCTCATGAACGGTCACTGGCTTAATAATATATATAAACCCCAGCTAGCTTCTTTGCCAATTAGCTACCTTCCCTTACCCCTTACATATATATAGGCTGGTTACGAAATTTCTTTGTCCTTCTGACAATGCGTCTAGTCCTGTGCCTTCAACCTGCGTGGTTCCGGTCAAGCAAGAATTCTGGGAAATGTTGCTGGTATGAATGGTGAGAAAGTAGACCATTAGGAGAGAAAAAAACAAGGCCTGCTCCCGCGCCACCTTGCGTACTGGAGCCATCGAAATACATTTTCCATGGAGTTGTGGTCAGACGCATAACCTCTCCATCATCCTGATCGGGCAACTGCTTGCCTAAGTCCAACGGATGATTTATCAAAAATTCGTTGCTCGGTAAATAATTGAATGAAAACTTCTACAAGACTACGGTCGAAGTTGGGGGGGGCTGGATGGCTTTGGGGTTGAAATAGGTGTACTAGAGAGATCATTGAAGCTAAGTGCCAGCCTATCATCAGAGGAAGCTGAACAATACGTCCAGCTCCTTAAGGAAGACTTTGGCATATTTGCCTGGAATTAGGCTGAGATGCCTAGGCTAGACCCGTCCACATTCTTAGAGAAAACTCTCCTCTAGACTAAGATTTCCCCTGGGCTAAGATAAAACTTATAAAGCTATAGAAAAGCCTATCAATCCCTTTTCTTAGATAAAGAGACGAAGAAGTCATAGTCGGCTCTAAGAGTAGAGTACAGCTACTCTTCTTATTTTCTTAAATGAAAGGGGACTCAAGGATATAGAGATTAATTCCAAATAAAAAACAAGGGTGTCGAGAGAAGTGAGAGCACCAAGGTAAACCAGAGAGAGTTTTTCTTACGAATGCAAGATGCGCAAATACAGGGTGCTTCTAAGCGCCCATAGCGGGGTCAGAAGGAGCGGTAGAATAGTCCGATTTCCTAGCGAAGGGAAGGAAGCCCTCTCGGAAAGCCCCCTCCCAATGGCCCTAAGCGCTCAAACCAACCCTTGTGATGTCACTCTTAGGGCAGTAATCAGGAACACAACAAACCCAAGAACCAAATCGGCTAAGCTAAGTTTGAAAGTGGCTACTTTCAATAAGTGAAGCAGCACCCTCGAAATGAAATTCAGGGATTGAAACCCGGTGTCCTTTCTAGCCGAATGCTTGCTGCTTGGCATCTTTCTCCGCCGAGAGTGAATCTGAACTTCGCATTACTGAAAGCTTAGTAAGGAAGGATAAGTAAGTCTTTGACTGATTCTACGCAATTGGAATGAGATAAGAAGTAAGGAGAATGAGTGTCGCTGCTTTCTGTCCTTCTTTCCTCACACTATAGGGTGCGTTTAAAGAAAAGGATTGTCCAGAATAGAATCATATCCAGTTAGATTGCGAATCGGCCTTCCATGTTTAGTCGGAGATCTTATAGGATAGGAGAGTCCGCCAGTTCTGAGAATAGGTGATTACCCCAAGAGATCTTGCTTCCTTTCTTGCTGCATCGTATTCTTCCAGAATCACTCATCTTGCTTTGCTGATGATTCATCTTAATATCCTTTCTGTCTTTTCAGATAAGAAAGGAAAGCCTCAACAGCACCAAAGAACCCTACTTCTTTCAGTCAGGCCGGTCACCTACCTCTTCTTCTGATTGATGGGACTTCTGTCTTCAATCCCTTGACCTAACCTCTCCTTGACTTGCCGCAGCCAAGTCTTCCCCAACCTCTCCTGATGTTCTTGGTGAGCTAGCCTGTCCCCAACTGTGATGGTCCCCTTCGGCTAGTTCTTTCACAAGTGACCCTGTCTTCCATTCCTCCAAATGGTTTTGTCCCCCTAGCCAAGTGGTTCTGTCTTTCTTCTAGTCTCCTGCTCGTACATTAACAAGGGAAGTTGTCCTTCAAAGAGCGTATTTGAAAACAACAGTCAAGGAATCAGTCCCAACAGCGTCTACGTTCACAAAGGATACTGTAACAAGAAAAGTGCTTACTCCACTAGCTCCTCCTTCTTTCACAACCGAGTCTGGCTATCTTCCTTCGATCACTTACTTGCGTACCCTGTCTTCCATTGCTTCTAACATCTGACGAAGACCTTCTTTCGCCTTAGCTGCCTTCTATATTGATCTCCCTGTAGTCTGTTCGTAGCTTTGTTTACTGACCCGCTATTCCATATCACATTTCTCACATTTAGTCGATTATCGATTAGTCCAACTTAGGTCGAAGAAAGCTTCATTGGATTTAGCTTAAGAAAACGAAAGACTTCCATTTCGAAGGAGATATCCTAGCCCGTATCCCGTGTGTTGTGTGAGGTGCCCTTGGTCGGTACCGGTATTTCCAGTGGTGGTGCAGTCACTCCCCTGGTATTGATCCCGCTTGACATCCACCTGGCAGTACTGAATGCCCGTACTTTCTTGTATGGCGTGGATGTGGGCCGGTGGACATACGATCTTACGGCTACGTCACGAGACCTGTGCATGCGGATGCTCGAGTCCGGGAAAAGAGATTCACTAAAAATCGATTGGAAGGGAATGCAAATTCGCGCTATTATACGCCTTTCAGGTCCTTATTCATGGCAATAGGCAGCCTTTCAGGTTGGTCATCAACGATCGCTGCATGCCATTTCATGGGATCCGCGCGGGCTTCTGCCACACATACATAGGTATGAACGGAATTGGATTGGATATCTACTTCACATATGATATTAAGGGAAGCCGATTTCGCGCCTTATTTCGCCAGTCGGGATACCCCGATAACCACTCCTTATTGATATCGGGTCTGGGAGCGCAGTCTTTGATTCAGGATAATTGGGCGATGTAGATCAATCAAATAAGACTAGTGGGGCATCTTGCTTTTCGTAGTAAGCAACTCTCTTTATTTAAATAAAGACTGTCGGAGGTAAAGGAGAAAGAACTCTCCCTTCTTCTTGCGACTAGTTGACTTGCCATTCCTGCATCTTATTATTTAAGCTTACATATAGTTTTTCTTTTAAAATCGACCTTTCCTGTTGACTTTTCTCTTTTCTTGCAGTTCGCGATCGCCTCGATAGCTTCACCCCTGCCATATGTAAATAGATTGGTATCCATAAAAAGCCCAAAAGAAAAGGCCTTCGTTTTTTCCTTCCTACTAGATTTACATTTACCTATCCGTTATTCCTTTTCCATCCAGTAGGAATCGTTCATCTGGTCGTACTTCATTCAAAGTCCCCGAGCCTTCTTAGTGGAGGTACATAGGTGGCTTCCTCTCTCCCGATCAGGGGATTTCACATGGTTCGAATCCATGGCGGTGGGATAAATGAGCAAGCAAAGAGGCTTCAGCTTCTGTTTGGAAAGGCAGTTTAACCAAGCGTGGTCGGAATAGCATTGAATGAGAAAGCCTAGTTCCAACGAAAGTAGAGCAGCAGGGCTAGAAAATAATGGCATTTAAGCAAGCCAATGGATTGTTCGAATCACATGTCAGAACGATCAATAGGGATGGATACAGGGGTAACGTAAGGAGCATAATCATAATAAAGTAGAGTTTGCTCAGGTATAGGTTATGATATAGGGTTTCTCGGTTCTGATGGATCCGGGAAGCTGGTTGGGTTGGGAAAGGCCGTAACCGTAAGGAAGGGAGACTCTTATACGTCAATTACTGCGACTTTACGTCTATTTCGGGTCATGTATAAAGGGTTTCCACTGATTGATATGCATGCTTTGGCATAACATATTCTAATTACAAAACTCTTAGAATGATTGATTCTTATAGTCTTACTATATTTCCATGGTTGAAAATGCGAAACATGTGGTTATGTCCAAGCAATCTTCTGTTCATTTTTTTTTAGCGAGATCTCTCCTACTTGAATCTATCAGTGAGCGCTTGCCTAACAAGTTTGTCTTCGATCAATACACACTCGACTCCGAGCACTGGCGGGTAGTGCTGCAATTATACAAGCCGGCCCTCTTCGTGGTAACCGTTGAGGGAGATCCCCGAAGTGATCCGTGGCAGCTAGCCACTCCGCTTCAACATTCTTCATCGGCATTCGGCTCGTACCTTGTACGCTATCTTGTCTAATGAAATCGGGGGATCAATAAGCCTACTCAATGTGGCAGGAACGGATATAGAAAGTCCTAGGGTTCACTCCTTGCTTTGAGGAAAAGAACCATACAGTGAAGAGTGACTGACAGACTGACTTGCTGATTTCCTTACTGCTGCTCTTATTACACCATCCCTTCCGCACTTGGCTTACTCTTACTTCAAGCGCTGACTCAATGGCAAAGCCTCATGCCTGCCTGTATGTATTTCTTCTCCTGATAAGGGCTCTCCTCACTCCCTTTCAAGAGGGTTGAGATCCATATTTTGATTTCCTACTGCTGAGCTCTTACCGTACTTCCAACCGTGCTACCGAACTGCTACCAAGCCTTCTCTGCGCTACCGGACATTGAGCTAGAAAGCATACCATTCCTACTTGAACCTGTCACTATGCTTCACACAGGGAAACCGAACTCAGAAAGAAAGACATGGGAAAAGGGTCTTTTTCATTACAGCGCAAGATGCACTTTGAGGAGCACAACACCATGGAGTAAATATAACTTCGCTCAACTGAGCAATGTAATCCCATAACTCCTCTCTAGCAGACGCACAAGGACTAGCATAAAGTGCTGTGAAAAACCAAGACACCTCCTCCTTCGTATGGATGCAGCAGGTTATGGCTTGGAAATTGACCGCCACCACTTCCAGCTGCACCAAGTCACTCTTCCAAAAGAGCCAAATGCCCCCAGCAAAGCCGTTAGCTTCCACAATTTAATGGCAACTGCACCACGAGATTGAGTCTCCATCAATACAAGGACTTCCGGTTGATGAGTACGCAGAAGTTCCTTACGATTGCGTCTAAAAGGAGCATTGCTAGCCCCTCTGCAATTCCATAGAATTTTCTTCATTGATAAACAGATTCGGATAAAGAAACGAGACTAAAACGCCTCAAACATGTCCTGGGGGATTAAACCCCACATCCATATCACATCTAGTATCAGCCTCCAAGACTTTGGATTCCACAATAATCCGCGAGGCACTCTCTGAAAGTAACATATCACTAGGAGAAGAGGATCTTAATGCCTTACGTGAAGCAGGTGGGGCTTCATCAGGCGATGCTACCCTATATTGGTGGGTTCAAGGATATTCCCTTCTCCATGATCATATGAGCAGAATCATTGACAGAAGGCCCAATCAGATTTGGATCAAAATTTGATAATGGGGTCTTGGTGCTACTGGAAGCTGGGCTAGATTTCTTCGATTTACTTAGCTGGGCCTTAGAGGAGCCAAGACCCTGGCCCATAGCTCCTTTGGCCTGTTTAGCCTTTGATCCATCCGAAGTTTGACCAGAAACTCCCGCCTTAAATAACTGCTTCGAAGCCTGTGGGAGCTTGTTCGAAGGGCCCGGAATTGATTTCATTTTATTAACAATCAAATCAAGGTCCTGAGTCTTTGCCGAGGAATCTGTAACCATATCACCACTATCTGATTCCAAAGGGGTAAAACGAGATCCAGAAATCTGTTTCCTCCCTTTATCAGCACCAAAAACAAAAGCACTATCCCCCTTATCCCTCCCGATAATTTTGGGATCAGCATCTCCTAATGAACTCTTCTGAATATTTTCATTTTGATTAGGTTCCGACTTTCTCGCTCCCTTAGTCTCCTGTTTTTTCGGCAAGACTCCATAGCCACCGCCGCAAAGCTCTTCTTGGACTGCGGCTTCCTATTTGACGACGAAGCCATCATCCAAGGATAAAAACCTTTTCGACTTGATCATTACTTAATTTGCCGAGTCTAGTCCCTGCTATGGGATTCCCAGCTGTCTCAGTATTCTTCGATCCCACGTTCATGTCCATTTCCTCTACCACTGAATTAACCCCTGTCGATTTGCGACCTTCATATTCAACTGCCTGAAGTTTTTCACAAACCCAAATAAAGGGAATCAAAGGTTCATTCAGATTAACCTCGACACACACTCTTGCATATTTACCCCTAGAGGCTTTGGCAGATTGCTTATCCACTTTAACTGCTCTGCCAATCAGATTACCACACTTCATGAGAGTACTCTCCCTGAAGTATTCAACTGGAAGGTTCGGGAACCTCGCCCAAACAAGAGTAGAAGCAACGACTCCCGCTTCAGGATCGAAATCGGGGCACCACTTGCGAATTGTCAAATAAGAACCCAGGATCATCCAAGGCCCCTCGTGAAGTACCCGGTCATAATCTTCCTTTGAACGGAACCGAACGAGATAATATCCCATAGTGAAATCTGTCAACTCAAAAGGAAAAACAGGCTTGCATAGATCATTAAGTTTCGAATTAAGAAACCTGTAACTCAAATTTCTGCCTAACGGTTTCACAATAACTTTCTCCAAGGGAGCCAATGTTCAATCCTCTCATCCAGGTCGAGTTCCATCCAAATGGCAGAGTTCTCTCCCACTCTTGAGAGAGTTGGTAGTAAACAAACCCCGAAGAAGTGGCGCGCCTACCTTACCTGGGAGTCAGTGAGCAGATGTTCCATCCCAGTTCAGTGCCAGACCTAGGAGTCTCATGAACCTTGCTATGCCCTCAAAGCGTATTTGGAAGAATCGATAGATGGCAGATGCCACATTCGCGGCTTCCTTTCCGCGTAATTCTCCCTCGTAGTGCTCATATATATCCTTTTCCGTTCTATCTTCGGTCTTTCCATAAATGAGAGGCATAAAGAGCTTATTGATGCGCGATCGATCTAGCTTTTGGTGAATGCGCTCCCTGATATCGCCTTCTTCTTCCTTAAAGACTTCAAAAAGGCCATCCATTCTATCGAGAAGGTCCTTTATCTCTTCAAGTAGAAAGACATCTATATATATCCTGGATGTCCATTGATTGGGTATTGCTTGCCTTTCCGTCTTTCATTTTCCTCTGTTGCTGCTGTTGATACTTACTGGATCTTGCTTACTGGACAAAGCTCTATGATGAACGAAGGCCAACCACGAGCACCGCCCGTACACGACATTCCAAACAGGGATTCGAGCCACCTTGAACGATTGATGGAGGCAGATCCTCAAGCTTCTCGCCCGCGTTCAAGTCTCTTCTTTCTTATGAAACTCCCATAAGTCCAGGTAAGGTAAGGACGGGCATGAGACTCCATATAGCAAGTGGAGTGGCTACAGGGGATTGGGTCAACGAAAGTAGCAGCAGTGGATCGCTTAGCAGCACGTCCCTAATCAAATGGCTTATCTCACACTTTTTTCGCAAGAAAAGAACTCCACTTACATCTTTCTAGGCGCTCACACTCACTACATAAATAGTGGAAGCGTTAGCAATCGCTCGGAAAGTAGAAAATCCATAAGGGCCTATATCTTTTTTCTTTTTGAAGATCTCTGAGAGTTGTTTCCTGAATCCGAAAGACAGTACTTGGGTTCTCCCAATAACTAAAAGGTGTAGCATGCCTGAATCTAACTGGGGTTCGCGGTGGTGGAGGAACTGGATCGGAAAAAAGAGGGATTCTAGTTGTAAGATATCTAACGAAACCGTCACTGGAATTGAGATCTTATTCAAAGAGAAAGATCTCAAATATCTGGAGTTTCTTTTTGTATATTATATGGATGATCCGATCCGCAAGGACCATGATTGGGAATTGTTTGATCGTCTTTCTCTGAGGAAGAGGCGAAATAGAATCAACTTGAATTCGGGACCGCTATTCGAAATCTTAGTGAAACACTGGATTTCTTATCTCATGTCTGCTTTTCGTGAAAAAATACCAATTGAAGTGGAGGGTTTCTTCAAACAACACTTCAAACAACAAAGGGCTGGGTCAACTATTCAATCAAATGATATTGAGCATGTTTCCCATTTCCTCTCGAGAAACAAGCGGGCTATTTCTTTGCAAAATTGTGCTCAATTTCATATGTGGCAATTTCGCCAAGATCTCTTCGTTAGTTGGGGGAAGAGAGAGGGAAGAAGCTTCATTCCATCCAGCCTCACGAACTTCTTACTGGGGCAGTACTATAGGCATTTTCGAGTCTTTGGATGCACGTGTTTTGTTCATATTCCTGCGCAGTTAATAGAAAAATTGTCCCCAAGGCAACCACTTGTGTCTTTCTTGGATATGCTCAGTCCGAGTATAGATGCTATAACGTGAAATCCAAGAGACTCGATGTATCCTTAATGCTTTCTTTAATGGAAATGGAGTCGCCTCATATTTTCCTTAACCTAATTAATCAGCCCCGGGGGAGAATGATGATGGAGATGTATTGCGGCCTTCTCCTGTTCATTTTCAATTCCTCATTCTTCTGCAGTTGATGTTACGGATCAGCCTCACTCTTCAGGCCAGCAGCTTTGCTCAGCATTTTCTGCCGATTGTCAGCCTGTTCAGCTGACCTCAGAGGATTCCAGTCACCCGGCACAGCATCTTTCTTCTCGGCGGCGATTACAGTCTCTTTCCCAGGGTCAGGCTACTCCAGAAGATCCGCAGCCTAGCCCAGTTGCTTCCCTTCCAGTCGCCTCCTCAGATTCTGGATCCCTCTCTCAGGTTCGTCGATCCTCTCAAGTTTCTTATCCTGTTGAAGGATTTTGATCTTATCAACTATATCGTTTTCCCCAAAAGATCGAGCTTACCTCATGTCAGTTCAATCTTCTCATGAACCTGAATCTTGGATACTCCAAGCCTTGAGGTTTGGATTGCAGCAGGTCTAATAGTCGACGAAAGGACAACAGTTTTCAGGTTTAAAAGAATTTCATCCCTATCCCTTTCATCCAAGCCAATTGAATTAGTAACCGATGCTAGAAAGGGAACTGAATCCCTAGCCGGTGTTCGAGAATCTATAGAATCGGCTGAATCTGACTCTATCAATTGAATTTCTTTTTCATTGACATCTGCCTGGTTCATTACTGAAGGAACTAGAATCGGCAATGCGCTTATTTGGACAGGGGACGTCCAAAAACGTGGTTTCACTTCGGTAGCATGGGCGAGGGTCTGTTCACCGAAAACGGAAGGTGGTCTCGGTATCAGGTCAGTGGTTACTGCCAATAAGTCGTTTTTGTGTAGATTCACATGGGATTTCATGACTAAGGAAACTTCATACTTTTCCTTCCTTCGGAGTCGATACTTGGATGCGTTGCATTCGCCAAAAAGAACGGCTTAAAAGCTCCTCATCCATTTGGCCAGGCATGCGGGATTCATTTCTCCAGACTTCAATCGCGAATTCTCAGTTGGAAGAGAGGTAGTATACCGGGCTAGCAGGACTGAATGCTTAGTAAGCTACCCGGATAGAGGTATGTGGGAAGGAAGTAGCCTTTCGACTGACTTTAGAAGGCCTTGAATTGAGGGATGTAGGCAAGCTTTAGCTTGGTTCTTTTCTCGATTGATAGAAGGACGGATTATATATAGTGTTTTGAACCTTGCTCTCACAAGTGAGATGACTGCCTGTGTGGTAGCGATCGATAAGCACCTTATCCATTAAGTGGAAGTGCATCTACTGGGAAAGTGTCCAACTCAACATGTCCGATGCGAGATACTACTGGTCCGCTACTATTACTATAACTATAGGTGTCTTACTTGCCGTACGAATAAATCCCCACCTGATTCATTGCTCAAAATGAAATCAAAGGGCGTAGCAAATGGAGTAGCTATTCCGCTTCGTGCGTAGTAAAGAGAAAGGAGAAGTCTTCCGTTGGTTACGCCCTTGTTGTGTTGGTTCTTCCATATTTCGATATGGATCTATCTCCATATAGAGATCTATATCTTTCTATCGATAGATAGATCTATTGATATTGATCTGGTTTCAAGATCTATGAACAAGAGAGATCCCTAAATATCCATTTGAAAAAAGAGATGAATAGATAGGGCGAAGCCCGCTGAAGGAAGGGCGCGTTAGCGAACTTATTGAAAACTAAAGCAAGAAGTGAGAAAGTTGACTTTGAGAAAGAAGGGCAACTATTTAGATTCGTTTTTTAGTAAAGGCACGTTAGCGCGTCCGTTTTCTTGCTCGTTAGCGCCCCCTGCCCCTATTTTCTGAGTTTAGTCATAAAGGAAAGCCCTTTGACAACCTTACTAATAGAAAGGGGATGCGCTCAAGCATGCGCAGAAAGCTCTTCGAGCTTCTCAACATATTATAGAAAGGTTTGTAGAAAAGGGCTTCTTCAAGTTCCGCTTGCTGCTTTTCATTTTGATAGGAGTAGGTGCTTGCTGCTCACTCGCTGTCTACTAAATGAGCCTTCACTGCCCGCCCGGCCCCTATCTTTAATCTTAAGTAAAGTGAAGTCAAATCAATGAAGTGAACAGCCCAACCTCTTTGTTTGAAGCTTTGCCAGGAAGCTTCTACTTCTTGAAGCTTTCTTTCCCCTAATAATTCCGAAAGACAAGACCTGCAACTATAGGAAAAAGCTTATCTTTGATAGCAGTCATAGGGGAGTTCAGAAAGGATCTGATCGTAGATGGAGACTTAAACCTGTGTGGGGGTAGGGGCGGATGTAGCCAAGTGGATCAAGGCAGTGGATTGTGAATCCACCACGCGCGGGTTCAATCCCCGTCGTTCGCCCATCGACCATTTCTTTCGGAGACACAAGACAAACCTAGAAAGCATTTTTTCTGCAAGTCATCTCGAGTTCAAATCAAAGGCATCCAAGCAATTGGTATCCGATTGAAACATAGAAAGCATAGATTCGCCTCGCCTACTTGCTGAAAGCAAAAATGGAATGGCCGATCATTCATTCTATGACGTTTTTAAGACCTCACTAATCAGCCAACCACTTTTGAGTTCATAATGAATGAAATGAACCCCCGGATGAAGAGAAAATCTCCCCTCCCTTTTACTAAACCATGGGGAGCCCCGAGTAGTTTACCGGACAAATTGAGTTGTCGTGACGATACCTTTCTTAGTGGAAGATCGGAAATTCTCTTCATCACGAGACTGATAGGATCTGCCGTAGACACCCGATAGACCTCTACAAGGTAGAGAGTAAGAGGACAAGAAGCAAAGAGTTATGCTTTCATTTCTTTGTTTTGTTGAGATTGAAAGAAAGTTCTTTTAAATTAAAAGGGGGTAGGTATAATGCACGCAGGCCAAGTCAAGAAAAGGACTTCCTTAGTTTTCTAAACTAGTAGTCTTAATGACTAGTAGTTTGAAGCCTTAAGAAAGCGGTTTTTTTTGGCACTCGGTTCCTTCGTCTTAAGTTCAGTTTACTTTTTCAATTCGGAACTCTTAGTCGAGCTGATGGCGAGATCTTTTTTTTGTTCGAGGTTCAAGAGGAAGGAGAGGAACCACCGCCCAATGGTGCTTTTACGAAAGTACGGTCACCGGTGGCTAATACCTTCTCGACACTATCGAACCTGAAATCCACTCTCAATCGCTCTTTTTAGGTTGGCATAATATAGAAAGAGAGTGCCAAGAAAGAAGACATACCTATCACTTTTGGAACCCTTACTCAACATAGGGTCCAAAAACCCGACATACCCTTTTTTTGATTTTTTAGAGCCTATAAAGGGAAAAGAGCTCTTGCATCGTTAGCCGCTTTTCAGCATTTCCTGCCTGAGTTGTTGACCATCACCTGACCTCACACGGGAGGCCCCGCGCCGAGTGATTCTCCCCCAAAAAACTCTACATGTGATATTCCGAAAACAGAAAGATGTGATTTAGTAAATTAGAACCCATTTTGGGGTGCAACCAGGGAACAACTATCAACTAGTTTGAAAAGTTCTTCCATTTAGTAATGGGAGTCATCCGTTGTTACTTTCTAAGGGTATGGTAGAGGCGCTTGAGAAGGAATCCTTCAGTGAAGACCTAACGAGAGGCTGAATTCAAACACACCCAAGATCCACAAGAATCGTACGAACATCTATGGAGCGTAGCAAAGATTTTTGAAATCAGCTCTCGTCACCTCACTCAATCCTACAGCGGAAAGTCGAGTCGAGGCGCTGAAAGCGAGCGAAGAAGCACTTCTTGTAACCAACCCCATGGATCAGCAAAGGCTTGTTCTGGACCACGCCGCTATGCATGCCAGGGCCTCTGCTACCTGATTTCCTTCACTACAAATATGTGAAAGCACCACCTTGATCAAGGAGATGGAGCGTGAGAAGGCAACGATTTATCGATGATTCCACGGCACCAAGTGATCCCTGGATCGCAGAAGAGTCACCACATATGTAGAATCTGACTCGATCCAGAGGTATTTCCAGCCCTTGGAGTGTGCTATAGCGATAGCCGTCCCCAACCCACTCTGCCTGATATGCGAATCCGCTGCCCAACGAAAGCGCAAAGCATCCAAAACCCTCTGCAGTTTCGAAAGATTCCTCCGCAAGAGGACGGACCTGGTTGGCCTTTGGAGCTACCGTCCGTCTTCACTTTTATCCAGCCCGGAGGAGGAGGTTGCCAAGTAATCTGTAAGATAACCGGAGCCTTCTTTGGTTTGGTTTTGGATGACCTGATATGGAGAAAGCCCGGAGACGAAGAAGATCGTCAATCGAATTATGCATAGGTCCAATATCAAAGGTTGTATATTCCTTTAATGCTGCCCGGCCGTAGCTGAAGTGATTGAGGGTGTCAGATTAAAGAACTCTATTTTCTTTCGTGTGCACCAAATCACCCAAACACAGGTGATAAATGCCGTTCGCCAGAGGGAGGAAAGCTGCGGACTGAACTTCACCTGCATGGCCTGGTGACAAAGAGAATGAAAAGCAGAAGAGTTGGCGGAGCTAGACTAGGAAAGTAGCTAAGGTTTTGAAGACATGGCACGGAGTTTAGGAGAGAATCGAACTTTTTTAGGCCCCAAAAAAAAGGAAAAAGTCTCAAAGCTTCTTCATCTTTCACAGGATAGGGACGCGGCATTAGGAGAAGGGCGCAAAGAAGACGGCATCGAAGAGAGGTTCGCGAAGAAGGTCTTTCAGCGGAGAGAGATTTCACCGAAACGGAATCCGGAGAAAGAGAGGAGAACAACTGCTAGATCAGATGCCAGTGGAGATCGATGGGATAAGCGTTTGGGATTTGGAGTTGAGGATTTGATCCCACCCCTTTCTTTAGAGGAGAGTCAGTTCCGTTACCAGCTTGACTGAAAGGTTTGGAACTAAAGGCATAAGGCAAAGATCCGGGGATTCTATTCCTCCCATTGACTGAACGGGAAAGGCAAAGCCAAACTAAACAAAATAGGTATTCACCTTCCAAGTTTGCTCACCATGCTCAACGCACGTTAGAAAAGCGTGTAAATGTGCCTTTCGAGCATCTTTTTGTACGTCAAATTAGCTAAAGCGCGATAGAAGCCCTAAACTAGCTAAGCTAAGTACGTACGCAATAGCGCGGGAAGAGCCCCTACCCTATAGTATAGTAGAGTAGGAAACTCGCTCTGAATCAAAGAAGCTAGCATAGCGAAAAGATGCTCAACTATTTCTCAAGACTATATAACTAATCAATGCTACACTCACTGGTAACGAACAGCAGGAATCGCATACAAAAGTTCACAATAAGTATGCCAATCCACCGGTGAAGATAAAGGCACATCCTGAGAAAGAAACTCTGCTCGACGAAGGGCCATAGAAGTGCATTAATCAGGCTGTGAAGGTCACAGGGGCTATGAGACCCAATTAAGCGTAGGAATTAGTGCTGGAAGCCCTAGTAGTAAGCAGAAAATGAAAAGTAGCCCCAAGCTTATTCATAAGCTCAAGATAGCCAAGATGGATGGAGTAGGGCTAGTCTAAGACAAGACAGACCGATCTCTCAGGCTATCGACCCGAAAAGCTCCACAGAGCTGTCGTATGCGGGTACTACGAGGCCCACGACTTTCTTGATCGCCTCATTCGGGTGAAGATGTGGCTAAAGTATATCCGAGGGTACCATGATAGTCTGGGGTAGCGTATATTACGCTCGAGGTCTCTCGAGCCTTCTGTTGTACCAATGTCTCCGTTTTAGGAATAAGGTAATGAAATTCCGGTATGGACTTTTTTTGTTGTTACGACAGGCGAAGAGCAGTGCCCTATTGGTCTAATTCCTGCTTCCCCTTGGTATCCCATTTCATATATCGGAAGAGAGCTTCCAGAAAGCATCCATATCAATCAGCCTTTGGATTTTTTGATTAGTGGGAAGGCGCAGTGATTTCATAGTGACCCTACCAGAATATCTATGGAATTAGTCGATCCATGAAGCCTTTCTTTCCCAGTCTCGGGATCTTTCTCTCTAGGTACGGTTCGCCACATTTCAGTGAGTGCTCTACCCCTTGGTATGGTACCGGAAGCACTTGGTATTGGTAGTAGTCTAAATGTCTTTCCCTACCGCTAGGAGTTAAGCTAAAGGAGATGAGGGATCTATTCCATCTATTCAATTTCCCAAAGCTCAATCCCTACTTACTGAAGACTTCCCTTTCCCATGCTGACTGAATCAAGCAATTCAACTTGAACTCTGGAGGAAAGTGCTCACTCTTAGTAAGTCCAGAAAAGTCTAAAAAAGACAGACTTTATTCAATGACTTGACTTACTTACTTTTAGAGTAAGATCCAAAAGCTGCTGAACGACAAACCGGAGAGTTAGAGACCTTATTTTCTTCCCCTTCTTCTATTCGAATGTCTTCATATGAGTCTATTATTACTCTAGGCTATCCTAGCCCGGGAATGGAGCGAAAGAAAGAGCAATTGAAGAATCAGAGGCTGCCCTTAGCTGATTAGCGGATTAGGCAAAGCAAAAAAAGACGAAAAATTCTATTGATGAGCAATTGCCTGTTTAAAGTAAGAATTCGACTGCCACAGAAGGAGCTGTTCTCGCTGTGAACGAATGCGCTCTCTTAGTAAATATGCTAATGCAAGAAGTGGCGAAATTGTTGATGCAGAGAATGCCATGGTTCTTCTTCCTCCCTACATAAGGTGAAAGGTGGAAGTTAGGTTCTGTTCTAGTGTGTAAGCATCTCTTTCCTCGGTCGATTCGTCTGCTCATTCAGCCTATGATTCTTATCCAATTGCTTCTTCCGATAAGTCTTATGAAACGAATTCGGTCGGCCTCGGCTTCAGGGAATAATTCCTCTTCAGGAGGTTCAGATTGAGGGGGGAAGAGCATCCCGAGTCTTCCTGATGACTCTGACTCTACATAGGTCTCACGATCGCTAGCATTGCATCTGCAATGGCATCGCTTATTCTCACTTTGCTCATCTGGTGAACATTGTCTTAGATCTGCAGTCGATGGCATAGTGTCCTTTCTTTTTACATTCCTTCAGCACAATTTTCACCCAGATCTAGACCCGTCCGAGAAAGGATAGCAGGAGATCGAGCTGATCCCTTCTATCAGTAAAGCACATCGCTCGTACAAGTCAAGCTTCGCTGACGCCCCACCCGCCTTTTCTATATAGCCGCATAACCATAAAAGTTTTCTCTAATGCCATACCAAACCAAGACCTTTCCTACAAGGTAACTGCTAACAAGGGTAAGAAAGAAAGCTCCTAGCTAGAGAGTGATGCTCCTAGCGTATGCCGGTAAGAATTCAATCTTTGGAAAAATGAAAGTCGTTGCCAGAGGAAGCCTCTTAGTAGCTAAGGTGAAGCCTGATTTCGTGTGGTTTACGACTTTAAAAGCGCTTTCTTTCTTTCTTCATCTGCCCCATCTATTTACTTAGCTGACAATCGTATAGAGCGTGATACCTTCCCTCTAAAATGGGATTTAGGAAGCAGACTCCTCGCCCTATAATAAAAGAGCTCTATGTAGAGCTTTAGCTTTTGCGCTTTACAAAGAAGGAGCTAAGGTTATGCTTCAAATCTGCTAAGAGCATGTCCTCTTCTGAAAAGGTGATGGCTGTGGCTTAAAAGCTCCTTGCCTACAAAGCGGAGCGAGTTCAGTCGTCTTCCACTAAAAACGAGGCGCTAAGAAAGAAGAAGTTCAGTCTACGCGTTGAACGAGTTCCGGGCTAAGATCTGGAAGTCAGATCAAAATCTGATTGAATCAGATATTGAGTTTCATCAGAAGATAAACTACTCGACTGGTTGAAAAGAAAAAGATCACTTTTGCGTCTTTTTTGCTTCAACGGAAGGGCGGCTGGCGTGTGGGTATCCAGGGGGTGGTAAACGGCGTATATTTGCCATCGGGAATTCTTTCCGTCAGGTGGCGCTATACCCGTACCATTGTTGGTGTATGAAGGTGTTAGCCTCCATTCCCAACGATGGAACGTTTGACCAGAGTGCCCCTCTTCGGTTTGTTAAGGGTAAGGCATCTGTCTATAGTTTTGACTTAAAGTCGGCTACAGATAGGTGGCCTTTACCTATTATGATAAAAACCTTTGAGGGCTTCTTTGGGAGAACGTTAGCCGGCCTTGTTGTTGGCCAATTGCTTGGTTCGAGTACGTTTTTGGCTACCAAGCCTCTGACGTCTCGTCCACGATTAGTCACCTTCAAGGCAGGGCAGCCGTTAGGCTACTACCTTTCATGGGCGTTGTTCTCGTTATCGCACCACATTGTGGTTTGCTGCAACTCTGGCAGGGGTTCCTGGTCGGTTTCGCGACTACGCACTCCTTGGTGATGACATAGTCATCGCCAATGATGCCGCCGCCGCGAAATATGAAGAAGTGGTCCGGTCTCTTGGTGTGGAGATTTCCCTTGGAAAAACCAAGGGAAAGGTTGCACTTTTTTCTTTCTCATTCGGAAGGCCCAGTCCCACACTCTGACTTCAATGATGGGAACAACCTCCGCACTCCGGCGCTCCAATGAACAAGAGTTCTCCGCCTTACTCTATTTAGAATAGTGGTCGATACCTCGGGAGGGAGTTACATTCGTAACAACATGTTATGTTCACGCGGTGATATTCTATCTTTCCAAGAGTACTACCCTGTACGGAGTCTATGTCTGGGGAGCATACTTGACAGGAGGCGGTAGAGAGGTCCCCCACTTCGATTCCCGCCCTGTTAGCATCTCCGATCCGAGATAAAGGGATTACTCCGTTATTTCGGTCCGAAGCCGGCCGGTAATGGACCTACTTACCTTGCTTGTAGACTAACTGCGGAGCTAACCCCTTTTTGGTTGCTACCAAGACGATTTCTTTATGCCCATCAAAGGACCTCGAGATGCTAATCCACGAAAAACGATACGAGAAATTCTAAAGAACTTATATACGGAACGAGGGCGACCCGTGGAAATACATCGGTTTCTTACTCGTGCAAAGGAACTATTTCTTGGCAACTTGGACAACTTATAACGATGTTTGTCCCGCATATCACTAGGAAGATCGGGATCTTTACAAAAGGCTTTATAAAGCTTTCGTCTCAATTCATATTTAGCCGCGAGCAATCTACGTTTGTGATCTCGTATATTTCGCTTCTCCGACATCTTACTGAGTTTCCCCCTCATCTTTATGCAAAAAGCCGCTCCACGGTGGTAAAGTCTCATCTTGTGTGTTGGACGAAGTGACAATAGTCACATTGAACCCTCGAATATGTTCGAAGATCTCGAAATGATCTTCCAGTTCTGGGGAGAATTCGCAAAACTCCGTTTCCATCGAGAATTGAATAGAGTTTTCCCGTATTTCGACCGGAGAATCTAATAGAGACATTACTGTGGAGATTCTGACCAAAAAATGAGACATTCCATGCCCTCGGAGAGTGCTTTGTCGTGCTAGGTCACTGACATATCCCTTTTTGTCTTTATTTGACCCCAAGAATGGATTGGATCGAAACGACTTTCCTGTCGAAGACCTCTGTGTCTGTAAACATTTCTGACCGCACGGAATCTCCATAGCCAATTTTCCATTTTTGATAGAAGGTGCTGCCTTTGGTACTACTCTTATTTTACATAATCCAGGAACTTCCATAACGTTGGCGTGATTCAGTTTGAGCAACGGATCCTGACGTGATACATCTTCGTAATGAAAATAGAGTGGAAACATGAGTTGGCTTTTCAAGTATATATAGAATAAGCACTGTGAACTATCGCCTTCAAAAAGATAGCTGAACCTCTTTCATTGATCAGAATACGAATGAGATGAAGATCGAGCCTTAGGTCGAGTCTTGGTAGACGGAACACGAACCCCATCACTCACTGAACACTGGGTCTATCTATATTTTAGACAAGTGAGAAATGGTTCTTTTCTTTGCCACCGTTGACCGGCTTCGCGAGCCCATTTCGGACTACACACGGCTAAGCACCTTTGGGCGGTGGTTTCTTGATCCGATTTCTCACTTGAATGAAGACACCATCATTGATTTTCTTCTCTTAAGATATTTCGAGTTGGATGACAAGAGAGCTCTTTCTAGAAATCTCGTAAGAGAACAAGTGCGTTCATCATTCGCAAGATCAAAACACATGTATACAAGCTTTTGTTCTCGACTTGGCTAGAAAGCCTAGAACAGATTCACCAGGAACTCGAACCAATCCCTGGACGTGGGGAAATGGAAATAGAAAGGAAAGAGCTGGATGTTGGGAAAGAGCAGACTGTCTTCCTTTCGAGGCATACTACTATCTAACTAAGTTTCTCTCCTTTGACGGTCAGATCGATCCCTTATTGAATTGAAAGGAATTCTTATCGGAGTTGGGGTTCTCTCCATTCTCTTTATCGATGAATAAGGGAGTCCGGCAGGAGACAAAGAAGAAAGTATTCAAAGGAACACCGGCTTGTCGTCGTACACCTTAGCAGATTGAAAGATCAACCCGAAAGTGGAGTTCGCTGCTAAAGCCAAAACAGAAAAGAAGCGAAGCAAGGAACTGAAACTGAGTTAGAGCATGGAATGGGGGACATGACAGCACTAGAAGGATCAGGCTTCACCGACCTGTCCCCCTGTCAATCACTGTTCTGTCACTGTTCAAAAGAAAGATCTTCAAATCTCTTAAGTGAATAAGTTCTTGACTCCCGTCAATAATGAAATGGCTGTTTTCTTTTATTGCCCCTATCTTTCTTTCAATCGGATGCCATGTATGAAGCATCTCTTTCAGGACCTCACCTTTACTTACTCCCTTTAAAAGAAAAGAAAGACGGGTAGGGGAATTGAAATGATTTCGAGTGTCAGTCATCTTCGATAGTTTAGAGAGAGGAACCACCTTTGAAAGACTGAAAAAAAAGAAGGACTCCTGGGAGCCTGAACTCATGAATTTCCCTTTCAGGGAGAAAAGAAGAGATCAACTCCCGTAACTATTTCGGTGGGCCTCTTCGGGCGAGATCAACAAGACGTAGGAAAGAGAGTTCGCAGCTTGTGGAAGCGGAGGAAATAGCACCAGCGGCAGAGCGTCAGAGTAGAAGCCTAGGTTGCTCCTGTGACCGACCCTACTTAGCCTTCACCACCAATGATGGAGGAGCTTTTTACCTTGACCCAGTATCCAAAACTGTTGATTGATAGTCCCATAATGTATATATAAGAGTCAAAGCCTTGGTGAATGAGCCAAGGTTCCTTACTTCTATTCGCTATAGCTTCAATGCCGGGCTAGCATAGCGGTTTCGCTATTTATTGAGGAACTAACAACAAATAAGCTAAGTTCTTTCTCTTCCCAAGCCGGAGCATATCGCTACCGAAATGAACCTGTTTTGGCAAATGCTCTACCAAGCTGCACATCTTCAAGCTTAGGTAAATGGAAAGAAACCGATGTAACATATGCTTTAGAAGCAGATTCCACATCTTCCTCCGAAGAAGGTAAACACCTCTATCAATCCTCTTTGCAGACTCCGATGTAATTATCTCATCAGGATCGAATGCTTTGGATCGAGACTCTGCTAGCTTCCCCCCTATCGAATACTTAGTGTTTCTGGGTGGTATTGCTGTAGTATTGCTAGAAAAAAAGAGAAAAGAGGAAAGGCCCAGCCTCAAATCATTCAAAAAGTCGTATCATCATTCTCTCATTATTTATCCTGCTAGATCGATCCGAGATGCCCAGACACCTGGAAGAAACTTGAAAGAAACTGCACTTCGACGAGCATGAACGAACTCATCCTTTGTCTTTTGAGGAATCTCCCTTTCAATTCACCCGATGCGGACTCGTATGCTTGCTTCGTAGTAACTACCTCGCTGGCAAGAAGCTCTACTCCTCTTTATGCTTAGGCGAATAAGCGGATTTCTCCCAGTATGGAAAAAACAGTTGGAAAGGGTCGATCTAGCATAGCTTAGTTTAGCTATGCCCTGCCCTAATATCGGTCCTATATTCCGAAGCAGTTTACCAAATGAAAGATCGGATGGGCTTCTTAGTGAACAAGCTAAAATAAGGGCTTTTAGAAAACTATTTCAAAGCTTATTCTTATTAGCGAAAAATGACTTGTGGAAAGTGCGTGCTTTTGTCAAATCCTATCGATGAGACCTAAGTAGACGAACGATTGGAAGATCAAGGTCAGCTGATCAGTCTGAGGATCGCTGGCACGAGGCACTGAAAGTGAACCCTTTATTGGGAGGAGAATGATAGAAGTGATTAGGGACGAGAGAGACAGCTTTGAATTTCAATAAATCTGAGTTTAGCAAAAATCTTCCTTCAGCAACACGGGAAAATATAAAGGAGTTGTTGGCGGTGGGAGCTTAGTTTCGCTTAGTCTTCACCTTTATCAGTCATAGAAGGCCTTGCTAGACTATGAGTATACAAACTCGCAACCATGCGAGCCTAATGCCTAGTTACTACTAACTTGAATGTGCCCAACCTACCCGACTTTCCCCATAGGCAAGCTTTCTAAGTAGAGCCCGTGGTCTGCGAAAGCGGAAGTAAACGAACTAGATAAGGCTACCGGCGATGTAGAAATAGCTCAATCAGGTGAGGCACAAGAAGTCCACCAAGGTGATTGAAAGAAGAAATGGATACGGAAGACGAAAGGTGATCAACCGAAGCGATCAACAGTCCGTCCTAACCACGTTGAATTGGGATTTCTATTGATTCCCAACTCTATCCGCGAGCTATACCTAACGACTCAATACATAGAGCAGGGGCTATCAATACATAGGAAGGATCTCCAAAAAGGCTATAGAGCCGCTCCAAAGAATGAGAAGAAAGAACGAGGAACCCGTGGATTACTTAGACTTCCGGATGGTTGGAGATAGATGAATAGGTAGATTCGAGAGTCTCGTGGGGGAGATCAATGGAGAATAGATAAGGAGTGGGCTTTACTAAAGTCTTTTGGTCAAGCTAGGCAAGACGAATTGTACAAATAGAAGGCATGTGCGCTTCCTTCTCTCTCCGCTCTTGGTCGGGACAGTTCTGGTGCGCATCGTACTCTCTTGTCATCAGATAACATTCAATCAGGACGTCGAGTTAAGGACGTGAACCAGAAAGAATGAGTGGAGGAAGAAAAGAAAAGGCTAGAGCTTCCTGTCATTTAGGGGGTCGTGCATTGGTTACGACGGACAAGAGTCGCCATTCATTCAAATCAATTCCTTATCGGGACGATGAAAGCTCACATCTATCTTGCTTGGGGTGGGATGAATCGTTAACATCGTAAACTGTGAATCCGTAGTTTTGGTTTATTGAACAATCCACATCGTAGTGGTCTTAGAGAAGCATGGCAGGAGTTGGTAGCACTTTCAACTTACAGCGGAAGTGGCGAAACAAGGAGATTGAACTCATCTTTCGCAACACACCTAGAAAAGATGGAGAAAAGGGAGGTTTTCGCTAGTGGACAACTAGCTAAGCTATCATAAACCTCAGCACAACTATTTGAATCGACATCAACCTGAAGAAAAGGGATGGGGACAAGGAATGCCCTGTGAGGGAGTCAATGTAGACTGTTTACGACGTGAATCGAGGAAGGCGAAAGCCTAGGACACTAATTCCACTGCATATGAGGGAGGTTTGTGCAAGTGAAGAAGACCTTTCGTAATAGTTGAGAAGTGGACAAATCAGCCATTGACAATAGTGAGCAGCTTCTAATTCCCCCGCTGGATAGGAAATAGGAATGAAGCCATTTGCCGACAAAGAGTATAGTTAATGAACGAGAAGCAGGATCGCCAACCTGGGAATTCAGATGTTGAGAGGATTCTGCTCTAGTCTAGAAAGGAAGTGAAAGTCGTTCTGAACGAACTGCTTTCCTTTAAACCCTCGCAAGCTTGCTAGCCCTTCTTTTGTTGCTGTGGAGCATACCAACTTTGATTAACATCGAGTTGTATCTCTTCTCTGTATATTTAGAATATTATTATTCCAAGCATCCAACCCATCCGAATCTTCGCTTATAGGCCTTGCAGCCCCTTACTTCCCGTCAGCTAAACGGATTACTTCGACCGATGTCCGCTTTGGTGAGAGGTATGGCTTGCTGGTGGACACCCAAGGAATTACGTATGTGAACACGAGTCTTGATTCAGCCTTATACGGAAAAAGGGCTATTATCCCAGGTTAGTCTGCTAAGTCTGCTCCGTAGTTCAAGCCTAAGTCAAAGAAAAAGAAGTAGATGCGCATGAATCAACTAGTTGTAGTATCGGACAGCACTTATGCTATTAGCTACTTTGGTTTCCCGCTAACATCGATATTATCACTTCAATCCGAAAGCCTCTGAGTTCTAACTCTAACTAACCGACTCTATAAACAAAGTCAACTCGAGCTCCTTCGGACCCTCTACGCAGTTTGACTACTTCCTTTGAGGAAATGATTGGACACCAACCAGATGGCACATTCCGAACGGAGAATCCAGCCGATTCGGGACTAATCAAACTATGGATTTGACTCTTGAGTCGGTAATGCCGCTGGAAGTCGAAACTATAGTACACCTGATTTCCAACTAGCAAGTCAAGAGGTCGCGGTCCGGTGTGAGCGAAGATCGTTGACGAACTGAACTGGAAGAGCAAAAGAAGACGACAATGGAATTAGTTGATTGGCCAGCGACTCGATTTAGCCTCATAATGGCGCGGTATGCTCTTCTTTTGTCCTGTCTTATTCAAAGGCTGGAGAGTAGCCGCCTAACTGTCCACTCGCCCTCTTCAGATTTTTGGGGTTTCCTTTTTAGCTTCTCCCCATAAATGAACACTGATGGTAGAGAGATAAAGGTCGGATTCAACCACTTCTTCGTCGGTGTTGCTGATGATGCAATGAGTTTCATTCGGCTAGTGAGATCCCATCTGATTCATTTCATCCGGCTGGAGATATGATATATAGGAGATCCATATCTAATATCTATATGAGATCTGTCTTTCGTCCAAAGTGAGTAAACTGCCATGGCATAAGAGGAAAAACTAGAGCTTAAGCCTGCCTGCATGCCTATTTATGGCTATCTAGTTCGGTTGACAATGAACTACTTCCTTTCGCTCTCTGTATCATCAATCGACTGCAAAAGCGTAGATTCTTAGTCGAGATTCGAACTGTTCAACCGCGGCTTGGATAACGAGAAGGGGAATCTTCTTTTCACATTTATATAGACCCTAACAACTATCCAAGCTCTACTTTATGCTAGTACTTTCTCGATCGGTGAAGTTGGAATAACCCATCAATGCCATAGAAGACCTTAGGCCCGCTCCTCTTCCCCAAACCAAAGAAGAAGGAAGTGCAGCTAGGCAGGGAAGAAGGAGTTGAAGTGAGTCCTAATAAGAAAAGGAGGCTAAGAGAGACCAAAACAGCTACCCACGACCCAAGGGCAACGATGCGAGACCGGGTCACGCGAGAGTTCTTAGCTTGCTCTAGTCAACAGAGATTAGAGATTTGGACTAAGATCATCAAAGAAGGAATCGATCGGGATGCGACAAGGGAATGGGATGCTACCAGTGGACTTCCCGCCTTCAGTGTTCGGCGAGTCTCTTTATGAATAGGTTCTTTACGGTACTTGAGAAGAAGTGCTCCCTTGACTTCATTCTTTTTCTTGCCAACAGGAGCTCAAAGGACAAGACTTGACTTAAATCATAAGAGAGGAAGCGACTTATCTAATAGGAATGACTCGCCTTAGTAGCTCGAATTCGAGATCCACTTGAAGTGCCTTTCCGTTAGACGCAATTCCCATACTACCAATCCAATAGGGCTCCCCTTCAAATCTCGTATGAGGAGTCATCTTGAATCACTGAGCTAAGCCAGCTAAAGGCGACCACGAAGGCTTTCGGAGTGACAGGTTCTGCAAAATCTCATAATAGAACAAAGAGTGAGCCAGCAGTGATTCTATTCCTAATGGACTTCGAATCCGCAAAGATTCCCGGCAAAGAGAGTCTTGTTTAAGCTGGAAGCTTTGTTCTATCTCCCGCATAAAATATAGAAGTGAGAATTGTCTCAACAAATGGCTTAACAAGAAAAGAGCGGAGTAAAGGCTCGAATGCATCTTTCTTTTCTAATTGGTTTCACGTAACACGAATGAAAATATGTATGTCCGCCAGTTCAGTAATTCCACCTCGTGTGGGAGTTCTGACAGACATAAGGCAAAGGGCGAGAGCAATGGTAAGCCCCCGTAGACGCATATGCCAAGGGACTTTTTCGGGATTTCCTATGTAGTGATTCGTGCTGTTCATACTGGGCGAGATATATCATTTCTTTGGATAACGAGACAAGCCGCTATTGAGTTGAGACCCTTCGCTGCTATTGACACGATTTCTTGCTTATTTGGAGATAGACCATGCTTTGCTTTGGAGATCTTTTCTTTGATCGGGACCTACACGATCGCCGCGATCCGGCCCTGCCTGCCTGATATGGAGAAAAGCATGATTCCGGGAAGAAGTGAGAAGCTTGGCCTTGACTACCCCTCTTTCTTTGCTGAAGGAGCTCTAGTTGCCTTGTCTTACCTTGTTATAGGCTATTGACGGATCGGATCGTGAGACTGAGACTTTATAGCTCTAGTAGTTCCCGTGAGTAAATGAGTCAAAGGTCTATTAGTTCTCTCCGTCTACCACCTGATGCCTTACTTCCAACCGTTTAGTCTGGTGTTGAACTAGTAGTTGCTGAGGGAGCTCTCAATGCCTTTCTGCCTGCTAGACCTGATCTCCTTCCTAGGACATGCCTTCTTTAAGAACCAGCTCTCAATCAGTCCCTGGGGAATTCTATAATAGAAAGAAGGGTTCAAAGTTTGAGTTGCCGCCCCCGCGTAAAGGTCTTTACTTGTAATGCGTGCAGGCATAAGAAATAGCTCAACAGAGAAGAAAGTTAGCTAGGCTCTGAAAGACCTGCTTAAGCTCCAAGCCTTTTCCCGACAATGGATGTGCCTTTCCGGAAGGGAAAGAACTTCTCAAAGACCAACCAAGCCTTCTTCTATCTGCTTTAGCTTCCCGAAGTCAGTAGTCAGTCCTTGGAAGGTGCTGTCCAAGTCGGCTTAGCTGAGCTAAAGAAAAGATATAGTAAGACCTCTGAGTGGATCAAGAACCACAGAAAAAGTATAGACTAGCTTAACTCCGGCGCGGATTATCTACTTTGAAAAGGGAGGGGAATCCTTAGAGTTTAAGGTAACCCCGTAGGTCCCACACTTGCTCTAGCTCTAAATTCTTCCACTGGTAAAGACCTAGTATATCTGTCCACGTCTGGTCTTTCATAGCAGTCTAACATCTTTATCACGGGTTCAAGGGACTCCTAACAAGGGCTAAGGACTAAGTTCCATCTCCCGATCAGAGCAGGAAGTCAAAAAGCTTTCTCTAGATCTGCAGGGGGCGAACCCTGGTTCTAATCCTTAGGCGAGGTAAGTTTGAAAGACTCAAGGAAAAGTATAAAAAAAACCTTCCTTTTTTGGCATCTCGGGAAGGAAAGAAGTCACCACCAGACTGGAAGTATCAATTGTGTTAGCATACATTATATGTTTCCTAGGAAGATAAGGCAGCTAAGAAGAGAGACTAAGGAGCCGATAAACCTTAAGCTTTACATATGCCTTTTCCGGGCAGTGAAGAATCAGGAAGGCAAATCGGTAGGGGAATAAGTGAAAACTCCGTCCCACGGCGGGAATTTTGTTGAACTTCGAGGATAAAAAGCTACTAATCGTGACCTTTCTATATGTCTGCCCGCGTGGCTTAGGCTTACTTTACTATATGGATTGAGAGAGGCTTCGCTCCTAGGCGCCGCTAAAGGAGCATTCTCTTTCACACCTTCCAGCGGTTTCAGTCCAGACGGTAGCTAATGGAAGGCGTGAAGCACGGGACTCTGATGACTGCTTGTCACCGAGAAGGAGGGGCTTTGGCGGAATGAGAAGGAAGAGAATCCCCCACGATCCGTCTATAAAGGAAAGGCAGTCTAGGTTTGGTTCGCTGGTGTGCGTGCGTAATGTCTGGCGATGAAGCTGAAGTATAGACTCCCTGGGTTGGTTGTTGGTTTAAGCCCATTACGGAACTGTCTTCCCTCTTGCTCTCCCCGGACCAATAGAAAATCGTACCTTTGAGCACCAAGATTTCAATCTTCCAATATCACCAATTGTTGAGGCATATCTCAACATCAAGATCGAGGCATGACCCTTCTCAATGCATTTCAGATCTTCTCTTAAGAGATTTTGTACATGTGCGATTTGAGTCGAGGTTGCTAAAGCATTGGAATGTTCCTACTGCACTGGATATGTCCTAAGACGCGGAAGAGAAGACCATCATTCGGCTCCTCCTGATGACCAAGGTGGCAAAGAGACGGAAAGCTGCATACGACTGGTAGGCTTAGTTACAACGAAAGGAGTACGTGTATTGAGTCAAGTTTGATCCATGGATTTCAATCCTTTTAAAAGGAATAGGCAAGTCTTATCTTTTCCATTTCACTAAAGAAAAAGCGACTTTTCACACAGCCTTGTGACGATTAGACCTTCGATAACAAAGTCGCGATAGAACGCCTAATTCTGGTCATGTATTTGTTTTGACCTGATTAGCTCATAAATGTCTCCTCTCTCTTAGCTTAGTAAGTAGACTTATAGGGCTTTCCCCCCTTTTTTAGTAATGGGATCACTTGAACAAGCAGGGGTGGCTTCCGAGGTGTCTATTTGTTAGGTAAGGTGTGGAAGAATGCAAGTTACGAAGTGAAACTTTACTAGATCCTTGTAAGAAGGGCAATTCTCATTCTTATTCTCTATCTTAACAGTTATCTCCGCTATTCTCTTTCTTTCTTCTTTGATGCAATTATGAACGTTACGTATAGAGTCTATTGAGAAGTGGGTCTGCGATCTGACTTCATCTCATCTTATGCCGTTGTTTCCAACCTCCGTTGTTTCCTTTTCTCGTATAGTCAAGTGTTTTCACGAAAAGTATTGAAACTATGTCCAAATCCCGTTTAGCATGACTGGAAGGTTCGTCATCAGCGATTGCTATATGCTTAACACACAAAAATCGAAAAATGAAAGCATTTCCTATTGATTTGTCCCATAGATGGGACCTATTCTGCGAAAGAAACCGCCGCGAATCACTACACCACCACTCACTCACTGGCCTCAGCTCGTATCGTTTGCTTTCAGTTGCTGGTAGTGCTTGCTAAGAGGCTTAGTTCTTGACTTCGGCAGTTGATGCTAGAAGGAAGCTTCAGAGCTAAAAGCATTGAGCAATGAGCTAATAAAAAAGCAAGTTTAAGCCGTTGTCTTACTACTGGTGCTAAGAAGCAATCAATCAAACCAGCAACACTAACCAAAGAAAACGACTACCGTGGTACTACTCATCCAAACTCTACCACTCAACCCTCTTAGACCAACTGAAAGCTCACTTACATCCTTCAGTCTTGGATCTGGTTTCCTCCTTCCTTCGTATGTTTATCGATGAATTTTGAGAAGTTCGCTAAGATTTCGGCAAAACTGTGTTGAAGAACTATTCGTAGATCTTTGAATTGTCTGCTTCCTCATGCATCATATCATGAAAAATAGCTGTCATAGCACGTTGATAAGAGTTGTAGCATTCTTTAAACCAAAAGGCATCACTGTGTAATAGTTGTGACCTATCTGAGTTCTGAAGGCATGTAGCATCCACAGGGTTTATTTTGATTGAAAAAGTACAACACACTTTCCAGCATCGGAAATACTAATACTACAATTAGCTAAATTGATAGAAGAACCTCCTTTAAAAACAACTTGAGTCATTGGTGGGGAAAGAAAATGATTTTTGAGAAAAATCTCATTTATTGTACCAATACAATATGACATATCATATAAAGATATAAAAGGAATAAGAAAGATATGTTGAAAGCGCACATATTTCATTTTTGGCAATTCTGCTTCAAGATCCCGATCTATATCGTCCAAAATGATGTTGAATAAAACACTATCTAGATCCTTCAGAGGAGGTATTCCTGTATTCTGAGAGTAGTCTTTACCCGTACCACTTAAAATAGGTAAGTTGCAAAAAGACTCAATCAGTCTATATAGATCCTTATTATAAGAAACTATTGGTTTCACTTTCTCTAGTAGTCTCTCCCTAGAGAAATGATTAACAGAATCGGAGCAATTTAGATAAAGAATAGATTCTAAACCATTGATTTCTTCTATTTCACTCAATAAATGAGGTAACCATTTACTTACAGAATATGTACTATAGCAGGATTTACTAAAATAGGAAGATTGACGTAATTCTCTAGTTATGAGTATACCAACACTATAAAGGACCAAATCATCTTCAAGAGAAGCCTCAATATCTATATAAGGTACAAAACCTGTAGGAGAGCTGTTATTCAACACTAACTTAAGTGGAGAAAAGGTATAATTTCCTGAGAGAAGTTTCTTTTTAATTACTTCCAAATCATTATTTGTTAGTTCATAACTACTATCACTCTCTTTTAGAGAAGCATAAGCCTTTTCTATTTCATATATTAAACTATGAATATCACAGACTAATCTATTAGTAGAATAATTCATTTTAGGATAGAGTCTTAGATTAGTACAAGAAGAGTATGACAGACTATTAGTATAAACTAAACTACTTGAGTTGTATATGCCTGTTTTAATAATCATTATTTATCTTGTAATACCATCAACGTTAGGAGAAATACCTAATGATAGTAATATTACTATAGCTAAACCAAGGCTAACACTCATAAGAACACTACCGCCAGCATTAGGTATTTGAATATCCATAAATGGTTTATCTTGCGTATAAGCTGAAGCTAACTTAGGTAAGATATTCTCTTCATTCTCTACAAGTGTTATCTTATCAAAACCAGGCTGAACATGAATTTCAGGCTTTTCTAGAAAACTATCATATGAATCTATTGGATTAAACCATCAACTGGAATGCTCATTTCTGAACCTGGGTGAAAACCATACCATACTGTACACCCTATACCCAATTGAACAAGAACCAAGAATCGACCATAATACCCATTATTATATGTTATTGCTTCAACCAAAATTCGAGAATAGATCGTTGATGCTTGATCAGTAAGAGTATTATACTTGATTTTGGCCATATTAGTAAGACTATCCTTAGATAGAGATAAACCCAGTTGATTTTTTAAAGAAATTAGACTATCAAATGTTTTAGGTAAACTAAAAGTATTTGTAAGAAAAGATTCTTGACCTGGTAAAAAACGAAAACCAAGTGTTAAAAAGAATTCTGGACACTTTGATGTTATATCACATATACTTTTTGGTATATCAATAAAAGCGGATTTGGTTTTCTCTATTACATTTCGTGTAAAATAAGATTGTTGACTATTTTTAATAAAACGATCTAAAATCTCTTTTGTATTAGAACATGAATACACTGGAGAATCATTGCAGGAATATTTAGAAATAGAAGAAGAAGAAGATGGTAAATCTATATCTGATATTTTGAGATTAGCCATTTTCTCAGTTATAGTCAATATTTCCCAATTTTTAACAGAAGAAATAGATCGAAGGAGAATCGAACGATTCATTTTAGAGTGTGCTATAGGTTGTAGAGTCAATAATGGGATTTATTATGATGTACCCTATACTGTTTTTCTTTATGAAAAGAAGACTCTCTTTTTAAACGTTAGCGTAGGTTAAGAGGCCACTCTCTATAAGACTTGAATCTCTATAAGACTTATGCTAGCGTTAGCGTAGTATAAGAGGATCTTTAAGAGTCCAAGAAGACTCTCACAAAGAAGACTCTCTTTATGCTAGCGTTAGCGTAGTATAAGAGGATCTTAATGCCACTTTCTATAAGACTCTTTTTCTGCTAGTTTAAGAAGAGCTTTTATGCGTCCTCTCTATCTAATACTATAGACCTTGTATTTGTAGAAGCCGCATGCCATGAGAGGCACTCCTCCAAGGGAATATTAACTAGAACAAGATCCTTCTTAGAAGGCCTAGTTAAATGCGAGTTAAACCGTAACTCTGCCGAGTGCATCTGCGAGGGCCAGGTCTCACTGAGTAGTTTGTGATTAGATCACTCATCTACCCTATATTAGATAGCAAATTCATAAGAAGAATGAAGCCTTTCAGGTTCCACTCCAGTACACACTCCTGTATATAAGATACTATGTATCTAGACAGGAGAACAGGTTTTATTGACCCCTTGTCTGTGGGTGTATAGTTCAAACATACCCGGTGTATGGTTCAAACCTACAATGAACACGAAGGCAATCTAGATAAAGAAGTTGACTCTATAGGGTACGGTCAGGGGGGACATACAAAAAGGGCACCGGCGTTTTTTCTTATCTCTATAGGGGAACCGTCGTATCACTTTCTCAATCTAGAAGGGTTAACCGGCGTATATTCTTATCTCTATAGGGTACGGGAAAGGGGGGAGTATCTTTAAACCGGCGTACTCACTTGCTGCCCAAGCTAGTACCAACCAAACACGGGACACGGAACACAAACACAATCTATAAGTATAAAACTCTATTCTTATCTCTATAGGGTACGGGAAAAGGGGGAGTATCTTTAAACCGGCGTACTCACTTGCTGCCCAAGCTAGTACCCTTAGACTTCCTTAATGAAGTCTTACTTCTCGTGCATCAATGCATCATAAGAGAACAAATGATCCATTCCATTCCTATTCGACCAAAAGCTATTCCTCTCTCGGTATGCTTGAAGACGGAATTGTTGTGAAAAGCTTCGCTTCGTTCACCTCCATCTCAGTTTAGATTGAGGTGAACTCCATTTTCTATTCAAGATTTTCCCATACATGGATATGCCCTCCTTATGAAGGGAATTGGTATGGATTTTTCTTTCTTTTCTGACGATGAAACTGAACTTGAAGTCTTGCGCGGCACTCGCTTAAGCACCACAGTTCGTTGGCTTGAAGTGGAAGGTCGAGAATGGCGCTAGGTTTCAAGCTACGAAGTCAATCGGGAGAGGGAATGAGATTGGATAGAGAGTTGAGAATTTCACTGATTGAGGTCCCTTTAGTTAAAGATTCCACTCGCTCTCGTTCTGATACCTAGAGAGGAGTGCTTTCACTATCGATTAGGAATGGGATTGGAAGAGATTCGCTATCGACTGGATCTTTCTTATCATACGAGATTCGTCCTTGGCTTTGCTACTCGTTATTAAAACATTATAAAGTAGGTTTCGAGAAAGAAAGAATGGATCTCGATGATCTCCCTTACATAGGTAGGAAGGGAAATGGAATAGATTCATCATTGACCTTATATATGAGGTTTCTTGGACGAACCAATCTCTCTGGCAGTACCGAACGAGGCAATACCGGACTCATGCCAATGACTTGCTGCTCTCGAATGCATGGCCCGACTCTCATTTCCGTATAATGTGTGTAGGCGCTCTGTAAGAACGTGCATCCACCGCCTGAACGAGGGCGAATGGCTAGGCTTTCTTCTCTCCTTGACACACAAGGAGCAATTGTGACTGATCCTGGATAGAGAGAACCTTCTTTCCCAGTTCAATCCAATCAGTCTTCTTCCTGACCTAGGCTCTTCAGTCGATTAGGAATGGAATCGATCATTCTTCTCTGACGAATATACTTGACGAACTGTCACCGCTTCGCGCCCGTTGTTCCCTTTGCCCGATCCGATCCGGGTGTCACTATGTTTTCCAATAGATAAATAAATAGCGAAAACTTTCTTTCGAACGAAGAAATGATCCTTCGATCCGAACCTTCTCTTTCAGTCTAGAAACGAACTCTTCGCCACCAGCGCTTACCGTCCATCGCGGAGCCGCAACTCAACGCCCGGGGCCATCCTTTCGGACAACAACCCTTCGGCTAGGAACCTGGGGCCCAATGGTTACTAGGTTCGATTCCAGTTGATTGATCGATTGCAGGATCTCATCGAACATTTCTTCGACTCGCATGTGTTAAGCATATCGCAATTGGACACAGCAGTGGTAGAACCTGGTGAACCGAGCGAAAGAGAGTGGAACATTTCTTCTCATACGACGTTTTTTATCGGACAAACCACAGAATAAGGGGATGATTCCTCGCGGAAGTACGAGCTAAACAGCCGAAACTACTAGATCATAAGCTGTCAAAGAAGAAGAAAGCGTGGAAGGGAGGTAAACAATCACCAAAGCCTCCGCCGTAATGCTAAGCCAAAGTAGGGGGGCAAGTAGCAGCTGAGACACCTGCGGACGAAGGAACCGATCACATACCATATTGATAGCCCGAGGTTTCCTCGTTAGGCTAGGGCTTTTTGACCCTGACTTCTCTTTGGAGCTCCCAAAATTGGTCAGAAGAAGGGGTTATCGGCTGATCCATCCATTGATCCATTGCCAGAAGAACGATCGAAGAGGGCGAAGAACAAAATCCGGCATCTTTTTGGGAATGAAAGAATTCTAGGTCTTGGGAATGAAGGAATATTCCGTAGGGGCCTAGCGGGCAAAAAACGAGCAGCCCGGCAGTTCTCCATATTCGTTGCGCCCCGCATGTTCGTTCTCTTTAGCTGCATGTCCGGCATTCCCCAGCTGCAATATGCCTACAGATCGTATGCAGATCTCCTGTCCTTCTATTTCGCTTAGGAGCAGTTATGCCCCTGGTCGTTCCCCGCGTATCATCCTTATCTGCCCACTCCACTGCAGGGAGCCTGGAATGCAGTTCCTCAGGAAAACGGTTTTGGTCTCATATCCTTATCCTCTCCTCCCACGCAAAGCAAATGTGCTACCCCGCGTTCTGGCATGGACTTCTCCTTTGGTCTCTCCATGTACAGGTATGGGTCTTTTAGGAACATTAGCTGCAAAAAACTCGTTCCTTGGCTGCACACAGGACACAGGATTGTTCTTCCTTTTATCGTGCTACCCCGCGTACCGTCCCCAGCATTCTTTGGTTGGACATCCTGGGCAAAGGTCTGGGCTAACTCTTTCGGGCCAAGCGGGCAAAAAACTGCATGTCTGATCTGAGCTATCTCGGGCAAGCCCTCGCGTTGATTCGTTCTATGCCAAGACTCCCTCTTCGGTCTATCCCTTAGCAACGTTGGTCATCAGGAGAATTCGATGAAAATTCCTCTGAGGTAGGCTCAGAATCCTTCTCACGAAGAGAAGACAAAGACCCAGCAACAACAGAACCCACAGCTCGATTCATAGAAGAAGGGCCCAATTTCGAAGGGTTACTGACCTTAACAGACGAAAGGGGAGGGGCGGAAGAAGATGAGCTCGCCCTTAATGAATAGTCAAGGAGAAGAAGTAAAGGAAAGTTTCAAAGTGGAATTTCCCTAATAAATGGTCTTTGCAGATCGATGAATTTACGTCTGACATAGCTGTGAAAGTTAGCAATCCAATTTTCCCTCGTAAGAGCACATCTGGAATCATACTTTTGACGTTTTATATAGATGCAAAAGTGCATTTTTTCTTCTCGTATCTCAGTAGCTAAGAGTTCTATAGCTGTTGATGAGCTCTGAAGCTAGGAGCTTGAGTTCTTACTTCCGGTTAACAGACAGGCTAATCCGTAGTCCCCTTCATAGGCAGCTAAGGAAGTTAGCCCATTCCGAGTTGCCACCTTTACATAAGTTTACAAGGAAATCGACAAAGCGTGAACGAAATAGCTGTTAACCAAGACTACTGTAAAATCCAATCCGGAAACCGAAATCTCTGTTTTTTAATGAATGAACTGTCTCAAGGGCTGCTAAGCTAAAAAGCTGCTAATCCCATAAACGCTTTCTCTAGAGGTATCTCTGTCCTTAAATCTGTCTTTCAGTGTTGAAGCTGATGGGACTATCGAAGGGAGCCCTTTTGGGCCGCGCTCCTAGCTTATATATTAGGGCGATTGAGAATAACTGAGCTAATGAGGGAAAGCAGTAACATTCAATCAAACAAGGAAAGCAAGCAAGGAAACAGGGGAGCGGAAGAAGCAGCTTATATCCGAGAGAAGAGTTGGCTGGCTCGGGGCTAACCCTTCCTGACAAGGATCTATATATCAGTCTCAGTGAACAACGGTGAAGCTGTGATACATTAGTACGATCGTAGTAGGTGCTGTTGTACTGACACTGATTGAGTAGTATTTTAAATAAAGAAAGTAGCCCCTTCTTTCTGGGGAATATTCTTTGATAGAAGAATTGGACTTTTCCATACCAATATGTACGCGGCATACGAATCGACTAAGCCCAACTAGTCCCCGTCTTCCTCGAATGGATCTCTTACTTCTTTAAGTAGGGTATTTGATCTTGTACTGATTGAGTAAACTGTGGTATCTAGATTCTTTATTCAATCTATTTCCTATCACCGAGAGCCCAATTACGACATAAATGAAATGTGAAGTAGTCTACTTCCCATCGAATGATGAATCCCCTCTCAAGGGTGGGTCAATAACTAGCCCAAACCTCATATAGGCATTTGACTATCAATTCTATGATCGATCGGATTACTAAGCAAACGTAGTCAACTCAAGGCCCGTAAGGGCAACCGTGCGAGGCGGTAGCAACAGAAAGAAAGAAAGCTTTACCATGACTGATTTACCGAACCAGCTTAAATCAATTTCCAAGGCCAAGGTAAGTTTAAGTTAAGAGCTATCCTCCCATTAGCTGCCTTTGGAAACACAGATAGACCATACCGGACCCCTAGTCGCTCCACTTCAGAAAAGCTCCTTTTCAAAGAGAAAGAGCTTAGGCGACGATTAGCAAGAAGTTCGATTCATTCGATGCAAGGAGAAAGCGGTTATTGGGGGATACCGATCAACAAAAACAGGGCTAGGTCGACATTGGATTTAGCCTCCTTGACCAATTGAATAGTTCCATTTCGAACGAGAACCTAGCCGCGCGGGTGATTCTGAATAGAAGGATGTCCTGCCAGTTTTGATTATAGAAACCTGGTCTCCAAACCTCTCCTTAGCGACTTTGCTGTATCGACTCACTCGCCTCTACGCCGCATAAAACGGGGTTACTTAAATGGGAAAGACAGAATTGGGCTATCCCACGTCCACCTTATCCGATGGAGCATGTAACCTTCTGCGCCTCGGAAGCCCTACTTTGCTAGGCTTTCACCTCCTCTCCACCACGTTGTAGCACAGCCTCTCCCACACTTGTCGATTGACACGGTCTCGCGGATATTAGATACGCTATTTATTGTCCGGTCCGATTTCAGTGGAAGAAGAAAGAGAGTTTTCAAGAAGGATAAATCGATCGGGTAGTCAGTTTTTAGTTCGTTTTTTGAAAGATCGGATTGGGCGGGACAACATAGGCGGGGGAAGGACCTTTCTTTCCTGCCTTTTTGCGGGCTCCGAAGCCTATTTCAAATTAAAAGAAAGTAGTACGCAGGAGTTTCAGAAAAGGAGTTCCGTTGCCTAGTCATCAACAGGCCAGCTATTTCTTCTCTTAAGAGATTTTTCCCCCCTCCTCTTTCTATAGGGGACTAGAGCCAGCTCAGGAGACTAAAGATAGAAGGCAGTCTCGTCTTGATGAATCTCCACAATTCCTTCGGCATTTCTCCTCTGAAAGAGCTGGAGACGTTGGTTCGGACAGGCGCCCAGCCATGAGGTAGGAGTCGAATAATGATGAATTACACGTGTTAAGCAAATTACTAGACTTTCTTTCAAATCTTCAAAATGAGCTTAAAATACGGGTTTTCATCAATCAAATAGACCGATTCTCGAGAACGCATTACTTACCAAATTCCTTTATAAGCTGCTCTTGAAAAGGGGTATTCCGAGTGGTTCATCAAAAAAAATACGGGTTTCGTCACTTTATTCGGCATCGAAATCGTGCTTGCACAAGCATGCCAAATATGATCTTTCCCTTGTGTACTCACCGGCCCAGGAATAGTCATCCCCCCTATAGATTAGAGCAAAGCTTAAAGTCAGGGAACCTTTCCCTACAGAAGTTGGTTGTCTCCAAGCATGCTTTCTGTCCAACCCTTATATACAAGGCTTCCAATCAAAGAATCTCCTCTCTATCTCCACGAAAAAGGTGATCATCGCTACCCATGTGTACGGTCTCTACCCGATGAGATACGCTACTGAAATAGCATAAGAAATGATTCAATTCCCTCTGCAGTGACACTTACTCGACTACCTAGTCTCGCATCGTTTGCTTTAAAGAAATATGCAGGCTATTCCGGTGGAGTTAGTAGGTAGTCTCATATGGTTTAGAAAAGACAGAAGGAGGGCATCTGTTGCACAGAAAGAGTTGCTGTTGGGTTGGGAATATGTGTGGGGTCATAATCACACTCTCCCCGGAACCTTGGTGACGTTACGTTCAGTAATGGCGCTACCGTGCGCAGACCAAACCTTAACAAAAAGGGGAGTGGATGTTCCCCGTGCGGAGATGACTCGAAACATTAGAGCAGAAAGCTCTTAACAAAAAGGGACTACTCCTTTGTTTGCTTCCCTGAAGCCCGGAAGCCCCAAAGTCAGGCTATTCCCGACGATAAATGTCATATATAACAAAAGGATCCGAAGGAGTCGGTAGTAATATGGTAATAGAGTAGTGGGTTTAGTAGTAGGTATTGAATGGAATTCTATGGATTTCCCCAGTTTGGGAATCTAGATTCTTTTTTGATTCCATCTTTGAAAAAGAGATTCTTGTCAAACCGATAGCAGTAATAAAGCATTTGGAGCATTCATCAATAGAATGAGATCTCCTTTCTCTTCTAACCCCTACAATATAAAATAAAGGCAATATTGCTAATCTCGAAACATGCACCCCTTTACAATTAGGGATCAACACCTGGAGTTCCTGCCCTTACACTTGCTCAAGCACCCGCTTTCGCTACGTTCCCTTACAAGTAGTAGGCAGAGAGTTCTGGTGGAGTGAGTAGCTTAGTTGGTGGTCATACGGAATGGATTCAATACAGTAATGGAATTTCAACTTGTTCTCCCGTCCAATCCTATCTTTTAGAGATTCTGATAGCAGTCATAGGGCATTTTCCCCTATTCCTCAATAGAATCAAGCCACCTGCTCCTATCCAAGTGGACCCCTAATGGATTGGGCTACTCAATCTTTGTATTAAGCTTCAGGGTGGGCGAGTGGGTTCATTCTCCGTTTCTCGACTCCACTATTTTCATATGTAATGTTGAACCTTTTGGATCAATGTCCCCAGAAAGAGGTAGTATGCCCGCAGACCACTCATGCTAATGCGCTGTTTCCCCTTCCCTCGAAAGTAAGGCACTCATAGTAATATGCTGTTGAATCAATGAATCCATGTCGTATATAAAGGAATAGAGCAACTACCCTATCTCCTCGGACTCTTCGATCATCACTTCTTTTCTCTAGTTTCGATTGAATATTTCTTAAGAGAAGAAAAAAGTCCATAGTGAAATCCTTTCCTCTCTAGTAGGTATGGCAGAAGACTGACTAGTTGGATTGGTTATTTTACTTAAGAAGAAAGACTGTGGTTTAGTCAGAACCAAAAGCGCCAGAGGACTGAACTAAGAGTGAAAGCGGCTACACACCTTACCAACCAGCAGACTACTAAACAAGAGATGAGTTCGGCCGACGGATGGAATTGGAAGGCTTGATCGGAGGAACTAGGCAACAGAAGGAGTAACACGGGGGTACCGGAATAAATATCAGGACAGGCGGAGGAATGACAACTAAATAGCGTACGCTGCGTCGGATACTAGAGATAGGCCCAGGAGGGAGGGAATCACGGGGCCTTACTTATTCAGGGGGGATTTGATTCTGAAATGGAATTCTTTATATAATCTATATTTCATAGAAGACGAGGTGGCTAGCCTGCCCTTCACACCCGCACATGTAGCTGAATATAGTTGTAAGTTCACACACCCTGGACAAATCCATCCTCTATCCCTTACTTGCCAGCTTGATCCCTTGTCTTATTTACCGTTTTCCTTAACGGGTGGTTTTTGTTTGGTCCTTTCGGGGCGCTGCGCTGGGCGGATGGCCCTTCTTCAAATAGCTTGTCTGTGGTAGCTTTTCTCTTTATTGAATGAGAATTCAAGGCTTGTTTTCGAGCTCCGGTCCTCGCTCCCGGCTTTGGGGAGCTCTGATTTCGTCCTGGCCCTCGTGTTCTATGTGATTTTGGTGGAGACGAGTTCTGGCTCTGGCCCATAGCTAGCTCGATCGGAGCATCAAGCAAGGCAAAAGCAAGAAAGAGTCTTTACAGGAGAGCATAGATGGAATGAATGATAGTTAACACACTTCTCAGCGGGAATAGCAGGTCGCCCCGGAGGATCCAATCGGATCTATCTTTTAAGATGAGACAATGCGAACTAGGGTACGCTTCCTAAACCTAGTAAGTCGGACTCTTCCAATCCTTTGGATTTTTTCCTTTAATTACTCAAAATTCTTCTTACTGTTCCCAAAAGCAGACTTACCCCAATTAATCAAGCCCACTCTGCATTTATCCCAAACCCTATGAGCAGCGTTCCCATCAGCATCTAAGTCCCATTGCTGTCTAATTACTTCTTCACACTCGTCTGATTTCACCCACATAGCTTCCAATTTGAATTTCTTCTTATTACTCGACCCATGAGCCAATTCTCTCTGCTCAACAGTCCTAAAAATAATGGGAATGTGGTCCGAACGATGAGAAAAGAAAGGAATAACCTTTGCTGAAGGAAACAGATAAATCCATTCTTGTGTAGCACAATTCTGTCCAGTCTCTCCTTAGTTGTGCCAGTAGTCATTCTACGATTGCACCACGTATACTGATACCATATGCACCCCAGGTCAAATAACCTGCAATTATCTAAGGCATCCCTTAAGTCCTGAAGTTGCCAATTTTCCCTAAGAGACCTTCCTTTTTGCTGTTTCCGGCTATCCATAAAACCCTGTAAATTGAATCTCCATCTAGGTTGATTATCGCTAATTTATACAATAGCATTAATATGCCTTTGGGAATAGCTCTGAACTACCACCGAAACCTCCTTCTCCCACAAGAGTGCCAGCCCTCCTGACTTAGCCCTCACTTCCCCCGCAATGCAATTCCAAACAACCTGAGTGATTGTTTTCACTTTTAGATATTCCCTAGTTTACATTTAGTTTCACTAGGGAGGGATCTTCTTTACTTTACGAATGAGCTCACGGAGAGCTCGAACTGTCCTTTGGTTCCCAAGCCCTCGACAGTTCCAAACGAGGCAATTCATGGAGACCTAGGGACTGGCCGGACCCAATCTCCGCCGATAAGGAAGGTCTGGTAACACGTTTATTGGAATCAATAGCTGAATTCAAGTTAGGCAGACCATCATCGTCATCTGATTTTCCTTTCTGGCCTGTTTGGACCTCAGTGACAAAGAAGAATGGAATCGATGGTAAGAGTCTTCCTTTCCTCTCGTACCTCTGCTCTCTTCCAATGACCTGTCTTCCTCTTCTTCACACCGTGATCCTTGGCTTTTGAATAAGAGGTCGGATCGGGGTCATGCGTTTTGGATACAGGAATTGGGCTTTTCCCTTTCTTTGTCTTGAACTGGACTTTTCCGAAAAGGCGCTTTGCACTATATGCTGGTTCACCCGGTCAAGCTCTTGGCTAAAAAAGATTCACACTCCTCAGCCCCAGGACAATCTCTCAAAATACATTAAGATGTTGTTGACCTCTTTTTCTTTTCTTTGCTGATTCCTCTCAATGAAATTTGCCATGTTGCACTAAGTTACTTACGGATGTATGCATGCAGTCCGGGAACACTTTGGGGTGAACACCCATCCAAACAAGTAGGGTCAATAGTTCAGCATTTAGGCCGTAACATTTAGCAAAAAAAAATCTTTAACCCAACAAGTGCTCTCCGAACCAAGCTAGATAGTCTCCTATCACTAGGCTCACCAACCAACCTGGACTTTTTTTTATTATTCCTGCCGGATATCAAACCATAAGGGTTGTTTCCAGCCATGAGTTCCCCTATAACATAAGCGCTCTTGGGTGGAGTGGGCCATCATTCGCCAGGTCTTTGAGTGCCCGTCGTACCACGTGGTTGGTGCACTAGGCTGATCCGAGACTCGACTTTTCGGATCTGGAACCTGCGCCCGGCCTGGTCTGCCAGCTCTTAGTGGCTCTACGTCCGGTCGTGCGTGGTATGTTCGCGATTCGTACAAATGGAACGCATCGCGTACTAGAACTTTCCTTTTTAGTTTTGGGCTGGGCCATTCCATCAAATCTTTGAGAAGGAGCCCAATCTCGTATTTGATGGTCGGCGTGGCGATAGGCTTTGCTTCTACGACGACTGCCTTCCCAGCCGTTGAAACACTAAGCGAGAACGGTAAGGGGCGCACAATGTCGTTGTGCGGGGATGCGATTTGCCAAGCTGGGGCAAACAAAGCCGTCCGACCCTGCCGGATTAGGAATGCGTATTTCTAATACCCTCCTTTCGGAGACCGGGGAAAGAAAGAGCTATGCTATTGACCGACCCCTTTTTCTCATTTTGTTTGAAGTGGGCCAAATAGAGAATGAAATGCATAAAAAGTGGAAGGGTTCCACTTTTTATGTTTAAGGGCTGCTCGCCCTACCGAAGTACCAAAGGCTTTCGGGGCTTACACCTACCTTATTAGACGACCTAAAAAAGGGCTTTCAGTAGCGCCCAACGAATCTAAGCCTTTTGAAGTGCCAGTAGTTGTAGCTGTGGGTAGGGCTTTCGTTCTTATCGCTCCGGATTCCAATCTATATGACCTCCGGGTGGTACAAAGTAAACCTCTTCCGTAGAAGCAGGTAGTAACCTAACCTTTAAGAATTTGTTCAAGGGGGGCCTCTTATCTATCAATGGAAAAATATCCATGTGTGGCGTGAGAAGGAATCCTATAAAAGACCGATTGAGACTCCCTCCACGGTCCCACGAAGATCTCTACGTACTTGTTCCAGTCCAGGACAAGTGAGATCTTCCGGTCTGCGTGCGTGGGAGCAGCTCAAACAAAGAAGAGTCTGGTCCGGTCTGAATTCAGGCACGGCCCGCCCGTCTGCTGCTAGGTCCGGGAATGGCGCCAGGCGAGGTCGCCGCTATGCCCCAACATGAATTGAATTGAATGGTCCTTCGACCTTCGTTTGATTCCGACGGCCGGCATAGATCTCATGAGACCCGCCCACTATTACTACGAAAGAAAGCCCTGCCCTTTTCCTTCGCTACTAGGAAAGTAAGCAACTTCTATTAGCGCCGGACCTTGAGTCGAATTGATCGTGTCATGTGCAACGTCCATCAATGATGGTTCATTAATGTTCATTGATTTAGACTCCTTCCCCCTTCTCAACTACGAAAAAGATCGAGAGGGGCCCGAAAGCCCCCAAACCAAGAACGGAAACGGAAGCCTTTCGACTCACTTCCCATTCTCTCTTAAATAAATAAAGCTCGCCCTCGAGCCCTGGGCGGGTCGGCCGGGTCTTTCCCTGTTGTTCTGTTCCCGCCACGAGAAAGACGCGCGGAAGAGGTATGCCCAGCGCGCCGAGGATCCGTTGAGAGTTTGTCTCGGTAGGGAACTGTACGATCTTTTACCTTATTGTATTGAATCAAAAAAGGGTCAGTGCTACGGCCCCCTATTGTTTGATCCAATATTGACCGGGGACGAGCCCCGACTTCCATAGGTCCTTGGTTCGACCTCCTAATGAGAATTGAGGTCTTTGCTTTTAAGAAAGCGGAGCGGGGCCAATTTCTCGTACTTGCTTAGTGTGCCCCCCTTTCTTCGAGTGCCCCGCCCGGTTCACTGGGCTGTTTGTTGGCCTACCAAGCACTTGCCCGCTGCCCCTGCCGCCCGCTTGGCGGGCTCCGCGCTCGTTATCCTTACTTTGCTCTCTGCTGGGGCCCTCCCATTGCTCTAGCCATAAGCTATGGCAGCTCCAGCTCGCAACCACAGGGGCCTGCCCTGCGAGGCCAGAGTGGGCTCAGCCGTCAGCCTCCATTCGAATTATGTTAGGGGTTCTTTCGCTTTTGCCAGATCTAGAGAGATACTACAAGTCCTCCGTCCCAGATTCCATCGCCGCGGCCATCTGGTTCACCGGTACTACCAAAAAGTCTCATGCTTACGTTACTCTTACTGATGGTTTGATTATCTTGGACCACGAAGACCCCAGTCGTGCTTCTGGTTTCCATTCCCATTATCATCAATATGATAAGATCAATCTCCTCGTGCTCTGCCATAAGAACTTGGAGTCCGTATCATGGTGAAGATAAGGTAAGGCTGTGATTCTTGCTCAAAAAAAAAGACCGAACGCCTTCGAGTTATTGGCTCGTCCAACCCGGCAGCATTCATGAGTCGCTCGTTCAACTGTCCCTCGGAAACAGGGTCGAGAAGTACCATGCGCCACCCGTCCTTTCTTTCTATCGGTCCCACCCAGCAAGATACGGCTCAGCCAAAAAAGGTAAGCGCCTAGCGCGAGCCTTTTTTTATTAGTTTAGTAAAGTCAAGCTTTGGCTCCCTAAAGAAAGAGTAAAGAAATGGATAAAAAAAAGGGGGGACTTCTGCAACGGGCTATGCCACCCAAACCAACTGAGGGAAGTCGCATCCGTCCCATCGCAAGCACCTACAATGTCATGATCACATTGGTTTACCCTTGTTTTTTTGGTAGTTTAACGTACGGTCGCCCCTCCAACAAGAAAAGGTATAAATATGGAAACTTCTCTGCCATTTGGATCGGAGAATTTATGGAGGAAATCGGGTTTTAAATTCCCAGAAACCGCACGATTATATAGCCAAAGGGAATAGGCCGCGCCTAAAATCATCCCAAGCGCTGCTAATGTCGCTACTAAGCTATTTCTTTGGAAAGCTCCTACTAAGATGAGAAATTCCCCGATAAAACTGCTAGTACCAGGTGAACTCATATTGGCCAAAGTGGAAGAGAAGAAAATGGTAGGGAGATTCGGCATGGTGCTCACTGAACCTCCGTAATATCTAACAAGTCGAGTCTTATGTCGGTCATATAGAACACCAACACATAGAAAAAGGGCTGAAGAAACCAGTCCATGACTTGACATCGGTAGAATGCTACCTCCAATTCCCTGTATGTTCGATAGAGCCAAAGATTCCCCCCCCAGTGATCGGAGTACGCCGATTACCCCCCGAACCGTACAAGATCGTTTCCACCTATCATACGGCTTTCTAACTTAACTTCTTTTTTCTGGTCGTTCCGCTCTGTCGATCGATGGTAGTATAAGAGATCTGTAACCCCCCTAAATTATTTACATAAAGGTTCCTGCTTCCTACCCATAGTTAGCATGTATCTCCCCGGGTCATACTTGAGTATCACATCGTAGACCCCCACCCCAACTCTATCTTCCTTATCAGTGAATCGGAACATAGTGCATAGGTACTCTTCGATGCAGCGGGGCCGAGACGACGTGACATACTACGATCACGTACAGAAGTGCTGCCCTTCGTCTCGGCAATATAATATGGAACCTCTCAACAGCTCCCGTTCTGCGGCGTGGTGGCAGGACCGCTAGGGGAGTGGCTCCGGGTGTAGATAGGGTGAAATCCGCAGAGGTCATGCAAATAAAAGAAATAGGCCCCTTCTCTTTTGGATGAATGGGGTGCTTTAGAAGGCGCTTTCCGATCTACGGTCCCTCGGAGCGAAAGGTTAGGCAGGTAGTATGGGCCCTCTGACTTCCAGCTATGTGCTGTGCGGCTCCCGCGAAGCGAATGAAGGGAAGCTCGAAGAGCTTACGGGTGAGCTTACGCTTACTCTCAGCCTCTTTGATTGGTAGGCGGGCGGGCTACCTACTTAAGATTCAATTCATAAGGCTAATTTGATCTTGTCGTGACGCTGGCCGACTACTACTACTATAGGCTAGCTACTTTCTAGCTTCTATAGGGGCCCTTCCACTTTGGCGTAGTTTTCGTTTGTATTGGTACTGAATGAACATATCAAACAAAGGCGATCATATCATGCCATTTTATATGTATAGAGAGATCCCCTAGATATAGAGATAGAATAGATGTTCATGGATAGACAAACATTCCATTGATTCTTAGTTTTTGGGCTGAAAAAGCTCGGCGATCCAAATGAATCATTCTTCTGGTCTCTCTTCACTCTCCGCCCCGAAACTGACCCACGGCACAGCGCCCATTCGCTTCGCGCGCGGGAAGGCAACGAAGTTCAGTTCATCAGACCGCAGCGGAGTGGAGCAGCCGCGACACGACCTTACCTTAGCTGGATCTCGCTGGTGCCACCTAAACGGTAGGTAGGCGGCGGATGTGTGACGTTTGGAGTTGTCGTTCGTGCACCTGTCCCCAATGGAAGAATGAGTGAGATTTTCCCCTGCATATCATGGCCTTACCACTCGGTCCCCGCTGGCCAGCGGGGGATTCGGTATAGCAGCTCGCGTTCGTTTGCGCTGCGCGTTCCCGCTGGACTGGACACATCTTAGCTGTAGGAAGTATGGTTCCGAAAGTGACTTCGGTTCGCTAGTTCAGGCTCAACTCCTCGCTTTACGTTAGCGGACCTACAGGTCGGGCCGGGGCTCTGCGCTCTTTCTTTCTGTGTGGGACGATACCGGGGAGAGAAGGGAATGCGTCGAGGCGGCGAACAAGACAACTACATTTTGGCTTTTCCCTCCATGAGATGAGCCCAGTGCATTGGACCGATGGATAAGAGAACTGAGCTGGCCTAAAAAGAGCTTGGGCGCTCTATGTACGATGTAGACTCCATCAGATACATATCGATTTCTTTCTTTTCTGATGGATCATGAAAAGAGAGTTGTCTCATCAATAGATATAAATAGGTTTTCAACGCCTTATTCTTGATAGATTCCCTCTCTATCTCTTTCGATCTATCAGAACAGAGTTGGCTATCTATCAATCGATTTGAAAATAGCACGTTCATATCGCCTTTCGTTCATTTCCGCCGCGAAAACATAGCCGCCAAAGCAGGCGAAGCAGCTAGAAGCACTCGCTTCACGCCCTTGAATTCTTATTCACGGATGAATTGGGAAAGCCAACAGAAAGATTCGATATTCGATTCTTACTTTCGTAGGGCCGGTGCTGCTGTTGCCTGCGCGTAGGGCCGCCCTCCACTCCCGTCCCGGGGCGCTAAGGGGCTTTTGTTTTTGGAACAGACGGCATTGCTGACGCCTCGAATCAAGCTTTTATTGCGACATGCTATGTTTTCTTCCCCATTGCTAGTAGGTTGATGGGTCGCACGCCCGGCACACATGTTTTGGCCTTGTGTGTCCATAACTCAAAAAAAATAGGTGACCTAACGGCCGCCGCCCGACTAAACATACCAATAGTCACCAGACTCATATGAGCTACTGAGGAGTAAGCTATGATCTTCTTAAGATCGATCTGTCTTAAAGTGGTCGAGGAAGTATATATTATAGCAATCGCGCTTGGAGTATAAATGAAAGGAGTGGAACAAAGTGTCGCTTCGGGAAACATGGGTATTGAAAATCTTAAAAACCCGTAGGTTCCCAATTTTAAAGGAATTCCTGCCAAGATGACGGATCCTGCCGTAGGTGCCTCTACATGAGCTTCGGGTAACCAAATATGAACTGGTACCATAGGCACTTTGACGGCGAAAGAGGCGAAAGAAGCAATCCATAGAAAGATTTGGCGCCGCTCACTAAATTCTGTGGTTAATGAAATTTGTAAATTGGTGGTTCCTGTTTGGAAAAGAATCAACAGAATAGCTAATAGCATAAAAACAGATCCAAGTAAAGTATAAAGGAAAAACTGATATGCTGCCTTGATCTTTCTTTGTCTCGAACCCCATACCCCTATAATAATGGTAGAGTAAGGGGTGGCCCCAAAGCGGAATTGACCGGTGGTGGTTGGTCGAAGCTCCAGTAGGTAGCCACTCCCTTCTCAGAGAACCGTACGTGAGACTTCCGCCTCATACGGCTCCGTCCCGAGCTTCCGTCGTCGGCCTTGGCATTAGACCACTATCTATGCATGTATTTTCAGCCTGGACTCTCGAATCTTTTGCTTCTCGGGTGGTGGCGAACAATGGTGCTTGCGTTGCAGTAGATGCCCGCCCGAAAGAACCGCTCACTAGCTAGCCGGACTAGTGGGGCCCTATCTCCTATCTGGAGACATACTGAAAACCATGCCTTTCGAACCGAACGCAACGCCCGTCTTCCAAATCAAAAGAAAAAAGGGCTCGTTGGGAAGAAAGATGGAGTGCGGTCTGTAGAGCACATGTAAGGCACAGTCGGGTTGCTCACGCAGCGGATCTCTCTCTATCTATAGATAGAGAGAGAGGTGTGAAAGGAATAGCCTTATGTTATGGCTGCCCCTCGACTTACGGCCTTTACGCTACGACTACTGTGATGTGAGCGGTTCAAATTGGTTTGATCTTTCCCAATCATTCTGGACGGAACTTGTACGGAGGTGCATGCATAAAGGTTTGGAACTCTTTTCTTATCTGAATCTTATAAGGACAGGACCCTATTCTCGAACCCTCTGCCGAGCTCTACCCTGCCCGCATTTCCTTTTGTTTTGAAGGGGCACAAAAATGTCTCCGCCTGCTGCCAACAGTCTTTCTTCGGAATTCTACTGAACGGGTCGATCCTCCCCTCCCCCCTTTGTTTTAGCAACTTATCCTAAGGTCTCCTCACCAAGAGCTCGCCGGCGACGACAGAGGAAGCAACCCGCCTGCTGTGGCGGGGCGGCTTTTTTCTTTCACAATAAGACCTGGACGATTATCCCTACCCTCGGTAGCTTACGAGTTTACGTCCATCCCTGGTCGGGTACAGTTTCCTTTCGATTTATCCCTTGTAGCCGTTACCCGAATTCGCGCAAGTGTGTCCACACCCCCCAAACTGACTTGACGAGGAATCCATTCTCGCGAACAAACACAACCCCTACACACAACACACACCTAGGAGCACCCCTTCCTGCATATCCATACAAGACCCGAGTAGGCGGGTCGAGGTCCTACGAGGTACCCACTACTCGGAGTACCCTCCAAAAAGGAAAAAGATGTGTCTGTCAGGTTCGGTTCTTCTTAGTTGGGTTGGGCGGGTTCGACCAGAAATGCTATGCTTACACACAAGACTACCCCTCTTCCCGAAAGCTTCGCGGGGACTACTTTACGACGACGGACGACCGCCCGTAGGGGGTTTACTGCACAAGGCCCCTGCAGAGGAAAAGCTTTATCCCAGCGAATAGATGATGCTCAGCTCCGCACAACATAGGGATTGGCACACTTTCGGGAAGAACATAGAATAGTAGAGGATCCAGCATGCAGAACACGGCGATCATTAGAAATTCACGAATTAGAGATGCTGTAATATACTCTTTCCCATAACTTCTCATACCAGACCAACCCACTAAAATGCAAATAGGGATCAGAAATGTGGTCAATATCACGAAGAATAAAGAGATACCATCTATACCCAAATCAAAATGGATGTTTTCATAAGGAAGCCATCGAAGGCTTTCCACAAATTGAGATTTGGCCGTAGAAGGATCGAATTGTATCCGAAGAACAGGGGGATACAAAAAAGTAATAAGAGAGGCGCACAGACCAATCAATCGTATCGGTCGTATTCTTGAATTTGGAATGAAAAGAGGAGTCATGCTTCCTAGCACGGGAGAAAGAATAAGACCACTTAGATCAAAATACCATTGTTCTAACATAGAGTAGAATCGAAGAGTGAAGAGATGAATTTACAACAGTAAAAAGATGGGCGCCTAATTCCAATACAATAGGGGTCTATCAGTGCAAGTCAGCTGAACACCGTGATTGATGAGTGGGTAGGTGGCTTAGGTGCACCTCTCGCCCAGTGGGAAGTAATGAGGCTAGTCTCCCCCCCCACCCCCCTGAATGAAAAAGTATTAGGGCCCCCTTCCTCTAAGGTCTAATAAGGTAGACCCTTTCATTTTCTTTATTTTCAATTTCCAATAGAGAATATTTCTAACTCAAAAAAGATCTCTGGCAAAATGCAATTCGTCGAGTTCAATCCAAGGTGCACCTTGCCTTTTTTCAGTTTCTTACGCCTATTCAGCTAGTGGGGCATTGGTCATAGCCGAAATTCGTCGAAGGGATAAAAAAAAAAGAAGAGAAAGAAAGGGAAGTTTTTTCTTTCTTTCATTCAATCCAAATAAATAAGAGAACAAAGAAAGCACTCAAAAATGAAAGTTAGATAAAGAAGTGTCAGTAAGAACTAGCACTAGACTTCTTCCCCCCTTTCTACTTTTCCTCTCTCCTTTTGTGCTTCCACCCGGGCTTTTCATTCTGTTTTATAGAGACCCGAGGAGGAAATTGGAATCCAAATTCATGTATAAAGGTGAGGTACTTTCCCCGGCATACGAAAAGAAAATCCAGGATGACGGCTTTCAAAAGAACGAGTAAGGGACGGGGAGAGGGATGCTCTCGAAACCAAACGAGACTAGAAAGAACATGGGAATTAGCACCATTCATATGAAGAGACAACAAAGGGGAAGCCCTCTCTCTATCTCGGTCTCGGTTTAGCATCATATATCGATCTGGATAAAATTTTGATTGGTTGTAGTGCGGATTAAGGAGCAGCTCCTCCATACTGTGGCTGTGGAGGTGGGTTCTGTCGCCGCCTGATAGAGGCAGAAGCGGGGGCCACCAGAGCTATCTGCATCGAGTCTTTCGATTGAAAGAGGAAGGGAGACAATTCAAATGCCAGCGCAGAAATAGAAAGAGTCGTGCTTTAAAGTGGAATTCTTCTAAGATCCATTGCTCGATTTTGCTGCATGCTCTGCTCCCAAAATGCAGAGAAGACTTGCGAGGGCAGATCCGGGTTGGTTGGTCCGGAAAGTCATGGGAGAGGCGGGCTAAGTGAAATAATATACTATAGAATCTTATGAATCACGCACGGCACACTTTATATATCTTCTACGTCTACAAGGTGAACAGCTTAGCTTACAGCACAGCGTGTTCGCCACCACACTGGCTGGCTGGTGCATTGGCCTTACTGTAATAAGTCCGAGAGGTATGACTCTTCGATTAGAACGCTCCATATCTCGTGACACGCGGAGCGTAGCATTTTAGAAAGTCCGTATAACTTCAAAAGATTCATTCTTTATGAATCAAGTACCATTCAAAGATCAAAGAAAGGGTGCATTGCCTCTTTGAGTGAAGAAGAGAAGGGCTTTGTATAGACACTCTTGAGCCATGTTCGTCGCCCTAGGCTTGCTTACCATTATTTCATTTCGTTCTATTGATTGGTTCTAGCTCCAAAGAAGATATACATGGAGCTATGTCGACTTACGTACGTCTCGTTGACTAAACGATCAGGTATACCACGCCACGTATCATCCCCTCTTTCCATAGAGGAAATAAAAAGAAAAGATGAAAAGATATAGTGATCGTGCCGTAAGACCTTGTTCCTTTCTACTTTACGTTATTTTCCTCTGGTGGTGCCCTCGTGGGCACGTTCCTCTCTGGGTGGGTCTGGTCTAATCGAAGTCAACTGACTCACATGGAATAGGGGTGAGTTTTCACCGAGCTGGTCGCTTGAGTCTATAGGCTACCTCTCCTATCCGCTTTTCTACAAGGTCTACTTTCAGACCGGGCCAAGCCTTTAGGTTGTTTAAGTAGGTTTGGGCTAGGTCGTTGCGCTCCTGCCACCTCTTGTCAAATCAAAGTAGGCTGATGGGCAAGCCCCCGCCTGTCGCAATGGTGTGGGGCGTCAGAGGGCCCCGTGGCCAACTCGAAGGGGCTGAAGTTCGACGCAGAGCTTTTTGGTTGTTAAGTTATAGCAGCACTGAGCAACATCCAACAGCTCCAGTCCTTCTGGTTTGCACTAAAGTAGCTTAAGCAGCCCTCGAGGAGTCCGTTTATTCTCTCCGTCTGAGCTTTCAAAGATATACCGACCGTAGGTATCTGACCATCAGATACCGACAGCTGTCTTCTAAGATTACCGACATTTCGGGTTTTCATAAATTTCACATAAGAGAAAAGTTCTTTTCATCATCAGAAACAACCTGATTTCCGACCTCTTGCATTGCATTACCATAACGAAAACGAACATTCAAAAAAGAGTCTTGTGATTCGGAATGAAGCTTTATCGGTCGAGGAAAGGAATAGCGATAGATTTCTATAGAGCATCCAGGAACAAGCAGATTCAATCGGACGACGAATTCTTGCGTGGTCCAAGGAAATCAAAGGTCCGCTTCCACGATTGAATCTATATGGAATCTCAACATATCAGAATAGCTTATATAGTCATGATTCAATTCATGAATTAGCCCACTATGAGGCTACTGCATTTAGAAATATATATTCTAATAATATAGTATATAGTATATCATTTGTGTCTCTGTTACAACACGGCGAAACTAAATGGTTCGAATGAAGAGAAAAAAAAAAGAAGAATGTTTAGGCTGTACACCTCATTTTCCTGGGATTGTAGTTCAATCGGTCAGAGCACCGCCCTGTCAAGGCGGAAGCTGCGGGTTCGAGCCCCGTCAGTCCCGACGGATTCAATAAATACATCAATTCATCTCTCCATTTTCTGTGAAAAGGGGGACAGGGAGCTTCATTCCCAACGGGGGATCCTTTTTTTCGTCTCGCCCATGTGTAACAGCAAATGGTGAACAACGAGCACCGAGCTCTTTTGCCTATGCGCTTACGAGGGACTCCTTCACTTAATGACATTCCTTCCGGATCAAGTTTTGTATATTCTGATCGGTGCATATTCTTATGATTACTGGTTTCGGAACAAGTCTTCAAACCAGATGCCTTCTGCAGCCGGATGTTCTACCAAAGTATCAGGCGACACATACGCTCAACGGCTTTCTGGAAGTGAGGGGGATGGCGCATACTCAAACGAGGGGCTTTCCCACACTGATTTACCAACCTCTGGGGCTTACATCCCTTCCTCCCGACCTGCTGTCTTCTGACTCTTCCCCGGCAATGGCTACGAAATCAAGGGATTGGAGCTCTTCGGCTTCCGGGTACGAGTGTGAAATCATTGGTTCTACTCGGCCTAAGGCATTCTTCCACTTCGGCGGATACCCATTCTCAAGTAGATCTAAGGCGTTCTAGCCGTTCGAACCGTTCAAATAAACTGTTCGTCTTTTTTCAGTCTCCCGTAGGGGAGCCCTTCATTGAGAGGCTAGGAAACTCTGTTTTAATCCCCTTCCCTTTTCTTTTGGGGTAAGGCATTTTCCGGACAAACACCTACACGTAACCATGACTGGAAGTTGGAGTTTTCGCTGTGTCGCTTGAGCAATCTTTTTCTGCTTCTTATCTTAACCTGGTCTGGCTCTTGTCCTTCGCCCTAACGCACTAAACCCTTGGGAATATGAATTCCAATCTATATTCTATATCGATAGATCAAAGAATCAATCTCGTCTCGTATAGTATAGTCATGTAATGAGGTGAACAACTGGACGTTGAAAGGGAATTGATTTCTCTTTACTTTAGGATTTAGGACAGATCGGGTCATAAGGCACTCTTTGCTATTTCTTACTTAGCTTTGCTTTTTTCCGCGGCAAAAGCCTATGAGTTTAGCGCGACTGACTGCTTCTTAATACAGGCTGGAGCGAGAAAGCAGCATGCCTAGGTGAAGCGACGGTGGCGTAATACCGGTAGCTCAAGTCCCATGCTTCAGCTCCTATACTTGACTTATTGATAGAATTCCCTGAAAGGGGATATTCTCTATAGTGATCAAACAACTGGGATTTCTCGACCCTCACTTACGATATTTCTTGTTGGATCGCGAGCCTCCCAGATAGGCAGTTTACTCCCCAGTGTAGGGGTGAACCTGTCAAGAACAATAGTTTGTAACGCGCTTAAGGTAAGGCCCGGCTGTTAGCAGGGATCGTTAGCTGTAGAAGTCCATTCAGTAGAGGTAGGGCCCGGGACTCCTTTCTTTATTAGACGAGAAAAGGGTTGGCACCAGGGGATAAACTGAATGAAAATCGAAAAGCATTCCAAGGGTCAAAACAAGGACTCGACTAGACACAAAAGAAGACAGAACCTTTCACGGGCTTGCCGAGCCCTCACATGGAGGTTGGGTTGCGTTGGTCATCCTCACTTCCTTATCTAATTCACTGGCTGGGCTTTCTTACTTAAGCTTTAACGCGGATTATGCCTTCCACGAAGCAAGTCCCGCTTTTCATTTTTAATTGAATCTGGAGGCGATTGTACCTCTATTTATTTGCTTTGCGAGAATTTGAAACAATTACCAGTTGGCTTTCCAGGATCAATCCTGAAGTGCCTGAACGGGCGTATAAGAAAGAATGCAAATTTCTTTGAGCGGTAGGTACTTCTCGTGCGTGCTAAAATCGCTTTATTCGCTTAAAAGTCTCCTGGTTGGCATAAGGAAGCTTAATATCTTAAGAGAAGATGAAAGGTGCTTAAGAGCCAGAAGTCATCACTGACCGAGACCTACAGCTCAAGTCGAGAGTCGAGATCACCAAAGAAATGTAGTAGATAAGGATGATTATACGCCCTTTCATATAGAAGTCTTGGGACTTCCTTTTCAGAAGGAAGAGGGGAATGAGGTCTACAATGGGGAAAAAAAGGAATCCAAATCTTTGGAACATGTCCCAGCATGGGAGGTAAGTCGATCATGAGACTTTTCAATGACCAGAAGAGGGAGTCCTACCATCACGAGGGACTTTTCTTGTGAAGCAAGGAAAGCTGTCTAATCGCTCTAAGCCAGTTGTTGAAGTGAGTTAAGGTCTTTCCGAGTTCGGGTCTTCTTTCATCTGGAAGAATTGGTCCTCTCCTTGCTATTGTTCTTTCAAATAGTTATCCCATTCCTGCCTGTCCTGCGGCACATGCGGTACCCGCTCTTGTTCTTGATGTGGCTCTTTCGGAAGTTGCGGAAGATAGGCTCTGCAAGACCTGTTCTTTCTGCGGCAGTTGTGGATGCGCTTGACTTCTTTCTTAGTATCCCAGTTCAGCTGTCTTGTTCAAGCTATGGATCTTATATAGAGAAGGAGTGTGAAAGCTAGCTCTTGAAAGCAGTGCGAGTTAGGCCCGAATCCAATCCCTGAGATTGGAATGAGATATCGATAAATTCATTCAACTTCAAATCAATATTTTCTTTGTGTTCAGTACTGGTGGGCACATAGGGAAGTATTTAAGTCTGGGTCTCCCGCCCGTGTTAGCTCTTCTTCTTCTGCTAAGGGTCATCCGTAGCTTCTTTGCTTTGAGCGAATCCCCTTTTACGAATTCTTTGGATTCAATACTCCCCGCTCTTTTGTCAACTGCAACTGGAAACTGGAAAAGAGACCCTCTTCATGGCCTTATTTTAAGCCCTGAAGCCAGCTGTGCCATTTTCTATTGGCATCGGATATTCCTCCTCGGGTTTGTTTGAAATCGATGCATATTTCTTTTGCTCTTTAGAATATAATGGGGACTTTGACAGCCATTCTGTGTAACGGATTGGCCTATTAGTTGGCTTAGCCGATATGAGCTTATATAGTCTCGGTCCTATGAATCTGACCGTACTTCCCGAGCCCGAGGGTCGAGCTGCGTTAAGCTCTTCTTATCAGATTCTGTTAACGCCGTCAACGCGAACTGCTGATGCGGCTGCTGACGGTTCTCTCATTTCCTTTCTTCTAGCGCTTGACTTGGGATGGCACTGTCTCGCGAAGCTGGAAATAGAGTGGCTAGGTCTTGTGTTCCCGGGCTAGGATTTCGTGGTAGCGCCGGAAGAGAAGAGCAGCTGTTCCTGTTAGGCAAGGACGGCCAGCCCATAAGAGGTGGATAAAGGCTGCAGAGTGATAGTCGTTCTCACCTTCTCTCCTTTCTGAGTTTAGGTCAGCAATCAAAGGACTCTACTCCTCAAAGAGTCACAGCCTCCAGCGAATGCTATTTCCTCAGCTTTCAGTCCTGGTAAGCAAGCCAGGGAAGCTGCATCTACTTTAATTGATCTCACCTTATTCACCTTCAGCCTATCTCTATACTATATTACATCAAATAGAAGCGATGGTACAGATATTGACCTAACCAAGCTAGTCTGAAGAATCTCAGCTCCGATCATGGTGGGTGACTGCGGGAGATTAGTTTCAAGCCACTGCCTCGAGAGCAGCTACCTATAATAGTCAGACTTCCGGCTATGCCTGGCCCATCATAACATTCATAAACGAGATTGATAGATGAATGATGAATAGAGGAGTCCAGCCACAATCATTATTGATTCGCCTGGGAGGAGCGCTCGAACTCAGAGAGATGAAAGAGTGCCCCAAGCCAAAAGATAGAGAGGATAAGAATGTAACTATCTAATCGGGATCACAGTTCCGACTATTTCTTTGAAGGCCGAAAGGTTTTGAAGTGTTTAGCCACACTCCCCGCGGAACAGTCTGATCAAAGCGCTCTTCTATTCAAGGAGGAGAGTCAGGTAGTTACGATGGGGGGCCTAACGCATCATGGTCTTGAGCCACCAGGTCAAAAGTCTCCAGCAACAGGTTACGGAGCTGCGGTCGTCACAAGGCAAAAGGTATGACATTGGAAGCTGCTTCATTGCCGATTGATTGCTTCGATCCAGAATAAGGCGAAGAAGAGGCTAAAAAGAATCCTTTCTTGACTCAAATGCTGAGCTGCCTCACGCCGCAAGCGAAGTACGACACCTATCTGATATTGATGAACTAAGGCACGCTTTTGACCTCCTTCCTACTGGCAAATTAACCCCCTTTAGCCTAGGAATTATCCCTACTATATTTTTCTTCCCGATACTATCTTCATGATTTCAAAGAAGAAATCACATATGAGAAGAGAGAAATGAAGCTAAACTTCGAAAGATCATAAGAGAAGACCCCCCTCCTTCATTCACTGAAGCTGAAACTTGGGCTTCCAGGGTTTAAAACAAGGAGAAAGAAGGATACAAGGATCAAAAAGAGGCGCAAACAAGGGAAAGAACTCCAATTGAGCCAGCTTTATGAATTACACACCACTTTCCAAATCAGAATTTATAAATCTATATACACAGCGAAAGGGGTTCCCGAGGTTCGAAAGATGGTTCAAACCGAAGATAAGTCGTTGAATGAAGTCCAATTTTGCCTTCTAATTTGCATTGTAAGCAGAATTTCCTTTCTGAGATGCATCTTTTGATCGATTTATTTTCATTGTTCTCGGGCTATGGGCATCGGTCCACATGAATCAAGCTAATCCCTTCTTTTTCGATAGCGATATCAAGAAATGCATTCCACTTTCTCGAATGTATAAGTGGACCTCTCAAAAGTATAAGTAGACATTAGTCTTGCTGGTTCGGTCTTTTTCTTTGATTCTTTCTATGCCCACATGGACTAGTTTGAAAGCGCTGTTTAGTGACTTTCATGTCTTCTGTTCTGCTACTTTTACTTTTGGAAGATGAATACAGTCTTATATGCCTTTTCTTTTATAGGCGTCTAGAGGCTGCTTACCGGCGTCTTGAACTAGACAAACAGAACTTTGAGGAGCAAAACCTAAAAGAAAAGAAGCAGTTGATTACCGGTGTTGGCGATTGCCCTATGAGTTTAGCGCGCCCTTCGTCTTGATCTTGAATTGAGTATCCGATAGCTATCCGACTGAGCTGAAACCATGGAAGCGATCAATGGAAGACTGTATTCCACCACTGTCCATTCGTGATGTTCAAATGCAGGTACAGCACAAGGGCTCATACTATCTTGAGATCTCGGAACCTGAGTCTAAAGTCTGAAGGCTTTGAATTCAATTGAATCATCAAGTTCTCTTATATAGAATGAATTTGATTAGCTCATGTGATGAATCCCCTATAGGGTGGGATATCGTTCGAAATGTATATATGAAGTAGGTCAATCCTTAGTTGTCTGATGTGATCCATCGAACCCCCCTGCCCTGCCACTTACCAGTTGTATGCGGTTGGTTCCTTCTCTTCACAAAGAACAGGAGATATACATCTTCGATCGTTAGCTTCCCTGGTTGAACCTGCTTCTACCACTCGCTCACTTGCCTAAGCTCGCTTCGTTCCTTATCAGTTTAGGGCAGATGTATGCTATCGATCTATATCACCTCGGGATTCCGCCTTAGGTCTTGAACTCAATATGTAGGTGCTATATCCACTACTCAAAGCTTAAAGGCATGATCCAGTCAATCACTCCTGCCGAGGTATTAGCAACCATTTCGCGCATAGAACTCCTTCCCTAGCTTATCGACCCCGTTACTTGACACTTCTCGCCCACCCCTACTTTTGAGTCTAACCCCTGAAGCTTACCGCATCTGAAGATGAAGGGATATACCGATCTTAAGAGTAGGTCGAAGAGAAATGGAATCTTTTCGCCGGATTGGACAACCAACAATCAGGCATTGTACATGTACTGAACCCAGGATCAGTCATTGGGTTCTTTCTATTGTAGATTGTAGTTTGTAAAGCCACTTGGAAGCCTTAACCAATGATGGATCGAGCCAGGCTGAGGTACTCGCTTGCGGACTTGTTGCACTTCAACGAGATGGGCCAATTGAATATGAATAAAGGCGAGCGCCAACCCTCCATAGGTGTGGACCAATGAGAGGGGCTAAAGTGACGTTATAACGGCCGGAACATCAGACTTATAAGAAGGAGAAATTCGTGTTGTGAATATGCAAACATCGAATTTAGTTGGCGAAGTTGCCAGGGAAGAGGCCAATGCCTTGGGAGCAGCCAATTACAGAAGAAAGACGGAATGCGGGCTTGTTCTATCTAGGAAGGATAGCAAATCAACGGAACACGAACTCCAATTTCAAGGGTCGAAATCGATAGATAAAATTGGGAAAGCAGAGTATCTCACATTCTTTATTTGTTGGTTATTCTATTTCCTGACTTCCGAAGTTCTCCGCCCGGGTAGAGATATGCTGACCCTGCCCAGAACAAGAGCTATGGGTGGGAGGTCCGTGTCTGTCACCAGTCCAGAACACTGGATAGCGCGAAAGTCTTGCAGAACCTTGCAAAGGGCTGCTAATGACGGGCATGTACAGGTATAGATCTAAGGGGGTACGAATACGGATGGGAACAGATCGGGGAACTGGCAGCTGGACAGCAGCATATTTCGGATTCTCAACTAGATGTCATAACCTTTAAAGACATGAAGCCCTATAATTCGTAAAGGCGTACTACCAGTTCTGAGCTAAACAATTGAATATGGTCTATAAGGCCATAATTATGCCTTTTAACGAGACGTTGCTTTATGAGGTCATATCTATCGAAAGGGGTGTTGAAACATGCCTTAAAAGCCTCTAAATCTAAAAAAGGGGGTTGGGTTTGATACCTCGTCAACCCTGGGAACTGGAACTGGAGTTGGAACAGCAGATCCCTTTCTGGGATCAGAATCCGACATCAATTCAAGTGGAGACTCGGACTCTTATTCTTATGAACGAAAGGGGAAAGAAAACCAATCAGATATGGACCCGTTAATCGGAGTCGAGACAGCTTTGTAGCTGCTTTTCCACAGCTCATATTGAGGTTATTGAGGAAAGCCCTATTGATTGGCCGATATGCTAGAGAGAGATAGCAAACTACTGCAAAAGCTTATGAGCCCAAATAGTTGGCAGAGCCCTCTCTTTCCTTCATCAGAAGTGGTTGACAAGGAGAGAACTCGATTCCATCGATATGGTGAATTCAGTTCCGCGAGACATTGCTCTAATCTTTCTTTTGCTTCTGCATTGCCATAGGGCTCAGTGACATGTCAAAAGATATGAACGACCATCAGATTGAAATAAGGGAATTGAGACCGAAAGATATCCATGTCAGTTAAAGATGTCTCTTTTTTGAGTGATAGGAACAGAGCTTCGGGCAAGCAGCTTAGCCAAAGCAGTAGCGTTGGAGTTCTTCCACGCCATGCTCAGAGAAAGACTTCCTCCATGGCATAGCTCAGTCATTCAATCATGGTAGGATCGGTCAGACAGGATTCTTTCTTCTCCTAAGTGCAGGTCTAGCTCTGATTAGTTCCTCTTTTAGGTATCTGACCATTTTTGCTTCCTTATCCGCAAGGAGCTTTTCTAACTTCTTTATCATGAGCATGAATCTCTTTCATTTCACCTCAAGGTGCTAGCACTCTTTCTTCCTCCAACCAAAGTGTTTAGCTTCGAAAGTTTAGATAAAAGACGATTCGTAGCATCTATCTAAGCTTTTTTACGATTTTCTTTATTGTCGGCGTAAGGACAGAGCAATCCCATCCCCAACTGAAACCACTCGAGCCATCATATCACTCCGACTTGGGGACATACTCCCACATTATTGAATATAATTTGTCTCTGTCTTTCTGGCTGTTGAAGCTAAAGGTGATTGTAACACTCCAGTTGGAGCCTCTCTCACCGGATCCTCTCTACTCGTTCAAGCAATTGTGTACAAAAACCTACGCTTGCCACAAAAAAGAGTTGAGGCGCTGAAAGCGATGGATGCTCGTGCATGAAAAAGGGCTTTGATCTACTCACTTATATAGCCAATCTCTGCAGGACAAGAGATCAATTTGGTCATTGGGAAGTCGACAAAAAAGTTGGGAAAGGGGATCATATGGCTAGGGTTGCCATCGGGGCTAGCTACTGGCTTTATACTGGGGTACTCCTCTCTTAACTGGAGACCGGGGATGGGACTCTCTATTATGGCAGGCTAGGTTACCGCTCTCTCTATCTCTCAGATGGATCTCTAAGGGAACAGGAATGCATTCTTGACTAGCAAGAGAAAGACAAGTCCTCATTTTATTCCTCATGTTATGAGATTGATAAAGCAAAGGGTATCGCCCATCATACTCTTTGAATCTCTGACTAAGCCTGTTCCTCGAGTACCGTTTGCTAACTACATGGCTAACGGAACTGGTAACCGTTGACTGCTTCTTCTCTTGTCTTGAACTATGGATCAGTCTAATATAGATTCAAAAAAAGAGTGTGAACGATGGCTTTATAGAAGTACAGTATCGATAGCCTTGAATCTGATATAAGGCAATAGGGAAGGGCTAAGGAGGAATTTCTTTAGATGAGGAGGTACGAAAGGAGAAGTAGAAGATGATCCGAGGTGCGTAGAAGTAAGCGAAAAGAAGCTACGTAAGTCAAAAAAAGGGTGTCTAAGTGAAACCTCGTGTCACGATCAGGAAAGTAAGATAAGCAAAGGCCTTTCTTTCCCCGGACCGATGACTCGCTCGTTCAGTACTGCTAACTATTTATTATAGGAGGATGCCGCCCCCTCGGGACTACCAGTAGCTTCGGTTGTTGAATCTCGTGCAAGTTAGGTTGTGGCTGCAAGCGGAACGTAGGCGCTTTAGGTGTGTGTTGACCATGCACTCTCGCTTCGTGTAATGTCGTATGTATGATAGAGGTGGTGTGGTCATTGACCTCAATGCTAATGGTTATCCCCAAGGTTCAACGAATGAATGAAGCTATGATCGTACCCAGAGATGATGGTCTTCCTCTGATGTCTTCAAGCCGGCCATAATAGAATAGATAGGCGAAGCATTCTCGCCTATTGATAGATAGCAGGTTGCTTCCAAGCTCAAACCATTTGAAACTGAATTGCTACTTTTTTCTTGTTATTGATAGAGTGCTCCGCCCCTGTCAAATAAAGTATAGGGAGAGAACTGGAAGAGAGAAGGAAAAAGAGCAAAGGATTTACAAGTCTAATAGGAGAAGAATGGCTGACACGTTGACTGCCTTCGATACTAGAAAAATCACCCAAGCGGTCTAACCCCCGGGGCGGACCCCAACCGAAAGGCGCTAGACGGACTAACGGCAAGCGAGATAAAGAAAGCAGCTGGCCCTATGTGTAAAACCTTGCCGCGGGAGAGTCTTTCTCCAATGAGAATAAATACAGTTTTTGGGCAAGACAAGAAAGAAACTCGCCCTTTGACACCAAGGGATAAGAGCTTATTGCTGGCGATGACTTGGTGAAGGGAATCTATGAGATAAGGTTCCCGAACAGGGTTCCGACCGAATAGAGCACGGAGCCAACGAGTTCAGTCGAACAAGGTAACGAGTCTAAGGGCAGGATCAAGCTTGAAAGGAATGGACGGGCGTAGGCAACATAGTGAACGCTGCAACTAGATATGAGATCGATGTCTTAAAAGACAGATGTCGAGAGAAACTGTTAGACTTCTTTATTGCGTTGCGAAGAGAGATCGAAGACGAAGATTTTCTGACGCAGTGCGGGCACTGGATGGAAAAGACAGATAAAGGAACAACCCACCGGAAAGGCATACCTCAAGGAGCACCAATCTCCCCCGGCAAAGATCTATCTGCACGAAGCCGACCTATGGATAGAAAGAAAGATGGAGGAAAGGAAAATGAAATATGAAATCCAAACCAAATATGCTTTGGGAGTGTGAGATAGGCAGACGGGGAGTACGCAGCCGAACAACCGCAGGGGCTTCCTGCAGTGATAGCTGAACTAACCAGATGGCCGCCCAAAAAAACCTGGAGCTGACATAAGAATTGAAATCGGAAATCAACGTCAGGTCCCGGCTATCCGAAAAAGGCAGACTGAAGCGGAGGATCACAAAATGCAACACAACAAGGGGCGAAGCGCGAAGGAAAAAGCGAATCAATCAGAATTGAGACAGGGAGTAAAGGCGAAAGAGAGATTTTCGAGCCTGCAAGCAGCAAGCAACAACGGCTGAAAAGCCGTTGCGCGCTAGCTTGTAGTTTAGGGGTATAGTAGGGGTGCCCCTTTGTAAATGTAAAACTTTTCTAATAAGGTAAGCTTTTTGGAACCCTCTTCTCTGCCGCCGCCGCATATGTAGAAAAAGAGGGAGCGGAGAGACGGCACTATTATTGACTTTCTGTAATTTCACCACTGGTAGTCGGGAAAAGAGTGATCCTAGTTTTTAAATAATGTTTTGGAACTGAGCCTCAAAGCTTCAAAGGAAGAACAACCGTTTGACTTTGGCACATGAGGTGGCGGGTTTGGCTAGGTAACATAATGGAAATGTATCGGACTGCAAATCCTGGAATGACGGTTCGACCCCGTCCTTGGCCTCAAGGAGTGGTGAGCAGCACAGAACTTGTTTCAATCAAATGGCATAGGTTGGGGCTTTCCTTTGTTAGAAATCCACAGACAACATTCTAGAACTTCCAAACCAAAGAAATGCAAGATGAGAAGTTTTACCTTACGCTTCAATAGAATGAATTCAGTAAGGGTAGAGTACGCCCTATGGTCGATCGAAGGTCCTGTGCCACTTTCACTCCAATCTATCTGACCTTCAATCCATCTTTGTCCAGCCAGTTCATGACAAAATGTTAGACCAAGGCTAACACAACCGAATTGGTTGAGGAAAAGGAAACCCCAGCGACCAAGCACTCCCGCCCCCAAAAGCGGAGACCGAAGAACCGCCAGGTTGTCGAGGACACGTCTGAAGAAGAGGCGGGCGCCCTCTAAGTTTACCACCCTACCTACTAATGGACTGTGAGGGGGGTAGGCGAACGGGAACCGACCGAAAACCCGAACCGCTTGACTGACCCCTTCATAGTCCATTCATTAGGGTTGGGGATGAATGAAACCAATCAGAAGTGCTCGCGCAAGCGAAGCCGGGAAACGGACCGCAGCGCAACGACTAGGACTCGTGTCGGAGGAGTTTTGAGCGTGAGCTACCACTCATGCAGCGGCAAGGACCCGCAACTCTCGAAGGGGCCACCAACCACCCGAATCACTGCTGCAAACCCTCCCTTTACTCAATGGATAGCGCTTATTCTCTTTCAATCAACAAAATGAGAAATGGGGGAGAAATAAAAGAAAGAGGTCTTTATTAAAGTAAAGAGGCTTTGCACCTGAAATAGGACTAATGCAGATCCGGGTCTGGGCTTTCGAAAAGATGAAGATGCAAAGGGTAAAGAGACATTGAACAACCAACCTGACATAAGGATTTTAGCTCGCGCCCACTTAGAAAATGGAGATTCTCGGACGGGGAAAAGCGGCACTCGACATCTATTAAACAACACCAAGAACAAAGCCATACTATGCCCTCCTCTAGAGAAACTAGTGATGATTGCCATGAATGCTGCCCTCGAGGACGTGTACAAGAAGTGCCGATTCCTATCAACATGGTGCATCTCTTAGTATTAGTAGAGGGGCGTGAAAAGGCCGTGGAGACTTTGACCGAATGAATAGGGATCAATTGATAGATGAGGAAGAGAATCCAGGATGAACGCTTTTTTCATTCGCTATGCGCTGACTGGATACGTACTCGCGTGATCAATCGATGGACGTGGGAATTGCGTGAATGATGAGACCGGCCTAACCTAAAGTAAAGGCTCTTCCCTCTCTTGATGGCGAATCTTGATTGACTGACACCAGGAAGCGATTCGGAGAAAGAAGAAGCATGGCATGAGATAGGCGGCGGAAAAATTTCCGATAGCGAATTACTTGACTCGATGGATGGTTTTCTACTCTAATAAATCCAACTCAAGCACGAAATCAATGTTGAGTCAACAATCATCGAGAGGGGTACCACCAAGCGAGATCGAGACCAGCCTGTATAGGGTTCCAAACCTGCGCTTCTTCAAATATCCCATAAGAGAAGTGGGAGCTGGGGCTTCAAAGCTTGACTAAGAAGCGAGAAAGTGGACTTTGAGAAAGAAAAGGGGCGCCCTAGCTGCCATCCAACTAAAGCGCTAACGAGCAAGAAAAGAAAGGGCCCCAACCTATAGAGAGGGCGTTAGCGCTTGACTAATAAGATAGAAAGGGCTTACCTTTTTCAGCTTGATCGGAATCGATTCTATGATTGAATAGCAGAAGTGCTACTTAGTAGTAGAAACTCGGAGAGAGAGACAGAGAGGGGACTCTTTTATACCTGCTAACTCCTAGGATGAGAAGTAGGTCCCTTGTTTTTGGCAGGAAGAGTTCCAGCCTTTGTTGCCCCTCGGTAGAGTGAGTCTACTTAGCGAACTGGCAGGACGCGGAGATCAATTGATCAAT
>OX940739.1:347500-376641 GCA_954870855.1 Scutellaria minor
ATGAACGCGGAGCCCGTTCCGAATGCTTCTCCGATCCGGAAGTTCTCGCGAAGAGAATAAGATGCTGCTCCCCCTCCCTCTGTCTTTTCCCGCTTTGCTAATCTTCCCCTATAACGCGGGCCGGGCGGCGGGCGCGGGAGGAAGAAACCTAAGAGACTAAGAGAAGACGCTCAACTCTTAGGTCCTTTTTTTCAGTGCAACACAGGAAAGCGCCCTCTTTTTGTCATCCCTTGGCCTATTGGGATAGCAGCCTTCGGGCTTTGCCTGCCCTTTACAAGATTCCGGCTCGGCCCGGGAAAGCGCTGGCAACAACAGAAAGGAAGGGGTCCATGTAGCTGCTGCGCCCGCCCCCTTCTTAGTCAATGGGGCACAGCAGGTTCGGCATCTACTACTACAAAAGAGAGAATCCACTTCAGATAACCACGCCTCTGCTAGGCAGCGTGTGGAATGGCCGAGAGCGGACCCTTTTGGATATATAATCCAAGTCGAGAGTAGAGTTACGGGAACAGCCGTCTGATGGAAAACGACTTTCACGTTCGGTTCAGAGAGCACTTTTTTCGTTGAGAATTCCTCGTTCCCTTTCGTGTGAATTCCCCAGCGGCGAATTCAAAACTTGCGGGGCCCTATCTATTCCATCTCTCGAGCCCCGAAGAAAACCCCCCTCCCCTTCGGACTCAATATCTCTTTTGACTCTATATATGTGGGCACCTGATATCTATGAGGGTTCACCCACCCCGGTTACAGCATTCCTTTCTATTGCGCCTAAAATCTCTATTTCTGCTAATATTTCACGTCTTTCTATTTATGGTTCTTATGGAGCTACATTGCAACAAATCTTCTTGTTCTGCAGCATTGCTTCTATGATCTTAGGAGCACTGGCCGCCATGGCCCAAACGAAAGTAAAAAGACTTCTAGCTCATAGTTCAATTGGACATGTAGGTTATATTCGTACTGGTTTCTCATGTGGAACCATAGAAGGAATTCAATCACTACTAATTGGTATCTTTATTTATGCATCAATGACGATAGATGCATTCGCCATAGTTTCAGCATTACGGCAAACCCGTGTCAAATATATAGCGGATTTGGGCGCTCTAGCCAAAACGAATCCTATTTTGGCTATTACCTTCTCCATTACTATGTTCTCATACGTAGGAATACCCCCGTTAGCCGGCTTTTATAGCAAATTCTATTTGTTTTTCGCCGCTTTGGGTTGTGGGGCAACCTTCCTAGCCCTAGTGGGAGTAGTGAGTAGCGTTATAGGTCGTTGGGCGGCCGGAAGGTTGCCGCGAGTAAGTCAGTTTGGGGGACCGAAGGCAGTTCTCCGTGCACCGGACACGTAGCTTACCGAATCAGTTGCGACACGGATGGGAATGCATGCTACGAAAGATAGGGTCGAGTCTGATACATCAACCGTCTACTCAATATCCTTGTACGAGTCCACAATCAGTACACGAGATGAACCTTGGTTTGGTGAATTGAAGTTGGCCTTAAGTGTAATAGGACTCCCAGTTACTGCGCGCGATCGTATACTGAGGTGCTCCCCGCCGGTTGTTGGAACGACGCGAGCCGGGCCGGGTCTCGATTCAGAAAGATGAAGGGCCCGAAAGTCTAAATAGGGGGTTAGAAATTCCCCATCTCATTGGGGGCGGAAAACGAATCGACATCTCGAGGTTTATAACCTACCTTTTCTATTTCTATTTTAGTTGGGAAAGAACGGCGAAGTCCATCCGAACCGTCCAATGAAGAATAAGAGGAGAGCAAAGCGCCAATTGCGCGCGAAGCGCATGCGGAACGGGCACGGAGAAAAAGAAGTGTGGAGGAGAAGCAGCCGAGCTCATTCCCTTCGCTTCCTGGGCCCAAAGCAGTGCAGTCTTTCCTCGCCAAATCAAGGATTTGGGGCTTCTTGCTACGCTACAACAGAAATCCATTTTCATTAGTAATATATATGAATAGAAATATAGATCCATCCATCTATCCTATCCGATTTAGATTTGGATATCTAAAAAAGAATCGATTTCATTCAACGTTTGATTCAAAGAACTGTGCTTAGCCCCCCTGCTCATGAAAGGGCTCCGCTGCAATGGATGGCAGAGGGTCCGTAGTACCCGAAGCACTGGAGTAATCCAGTAGCCGGGAAGGGGCCTAGAAGTGCCTACTACTACACCACACTACACTTGGCTCTACACATTTACAAAGCTAACCCCTGTCCAGTGCCTGGCAGAGCTAAGGGGGCTTCAATCCTTACTCTTTATCCCCATCTTCGCCCAGGCTAACGGGGCCTTACTTATTCAGGGAGGCTCGGCGAGACCTCGAAAAGCACTGTTGAGAGGAAGATCCTTGGCCCCTCTTCATTCTCTACAGGGTTCCAAACCCAACATAGGTGACAACGAGCGAGGCAGAGATGGAAGAGATCAAACACGGGAATAAGAATAAGAAATTCCTTTTTGATCATTTTGATAGAGGGGGATGGAGAAAGTGGACAAAACAGACTCGCATTTCTCATCGAAGAAATAGAGGATCTCCCTGGTTATGCCAAACCTAACCCACCTTCGTAGAGCCATGTATTGTAAGTGATCCGAACCTGCCCGGAGCGCGCCTCCCATAGAGGCAAGTGAAGTTGGTGAGCCGTATGATGGGCAACTATCTCCTGCGGTTCGGAGAGGACTCAGCTGTTAGTTAGTATCCCCTTGCTTTCGGGGTGGACCCTTTCACTCTATTTTATTATATACGCTTAGCGAAAAGAATGTTTTTTGATACACCTAGGACATGGATTCTATATGAACCAATGGATCGTGACAAGTCGTTACTACTAGCAATGACTTCCTCTTTCATTACTTCATTCTTTCCATATCCCTCTCCTTTGTTCTCAGTTACTCATCAAATGGCACTCAGTTCATATCTTTAAGTTCGATCATCGACAAGGTTCAAAGAAAGGGTACAAGAAGATCTTCGAATCCCCGCGATCAAGGAAGAGGGAACGAGCGAGGTAGCAAGAAGGTTCAACCGCTACACGCCGGAATTCATAAAAGGTTTAGCCACTCCGCCGCGTAAAAGCAGCCTAACCCCGAAGCTAGCCGCGAACAGGTAGCGACTTATTAGTCTCCTTGGCCGAAGTGAGTTAGTCCGTGAGTCCTACCTTTTGTTAGCCGCGGATCGAAGTTAGCCAGCTAGTTGTCCACTAGCGAAAAAAAGTCTTCTTCAGTTCTGGTGCTGCGAATATCTTCAGCCAGTGGTGAGCACAAAGGGATGCTGGAAATTTGTGTGATATCTCTTTCACAAAAGAGCTCGTGTAGGAGTTCAACATCCCATTCCTTGCAACCCGGTATCATGAGATCCTTTACAACTAATGACGACAATTCCGGAGACTTAATTCGCATATTGCTCGAATCTCTTAGCCATTCCAAACACTGATCTGACTTCCATCGCACACCTCTTTCCAACAATGCTCGTGAACTCCAGATGCTTCTCCAAGTATAACTCGGAAAAAAGCCCAACTGGGCGTTAAGAAAGTCCCCTCGAGGGCTTACAAACCAATGCGGAAATGAACTTCCAACCCAAGCATTGCCAAATTGAAGTTATGGAAGTCTCTAAAACCAAGTCCGCCGCATTCCTTTGCGATAAAAGAGAAAGTCTTGGACACGGGATCCCAATGCCGAGGTGTAGTTTGTGACTTGAATCCGCCTTTTAAGAACAACTTCCTTTATCATGGATCAAGTCTCCGCTCTGCCATATTGAAATTCTCAACCTGTGTCACCTTATAGTCTCGCTAAATACCCGATCCTTGTCCTTTCAGCCGAGCGTATAAATATAAAGAAGAAATAATCCGTCAGGAGAACTAGCTCTGGCCAGGCATTCATCGTGGATTCGGATTCCTTAGGCCAATCGTCAGGAGAAGAAGATCCATCAAGGCAAGACCCCCTCTTTCCAGCTTTAGCAACCCTCCGACTCGTGCTACCCCATGTTCTGCCATGAACTCTTCTTCCTTTGTCTCTCCATGCCTTTACCGGTCGTTCCTTCGGCTAGGTCCCTCAGAGAGGCCGTTCGAGAAAGAGATCTTCAGGGTTCATACAATACAAAAGGGGCAAACACCAGGAGATACAAATATTCCACTCTTCCCTCATTCGATCGCTTTTCGGCAATAGTCAAACACTTTGGCGGGAGTACTTTAGGTCTTGAAAGCTTAAGGTGCTGTATCCTACATTCCGCCTTCCAGACATTTCCTACACTCCACCTCCAAAGGACTCCAGCGAGATGTTTCCTACATAGCCAAAGATCTTTCTTTTCCTTCTTTTTTCTCTTTCTCTTACTGTCTTCATTATTCGTATGTTCGCGGGAGTACGCATTCTTCGATCGCAAACACTTTCCTATCTAGTGTCAGCTGATCCTTCAGCGTCTGCACCAACTAAATCGGAAGATTAATTCGAAAGACGAGAGTAGGCTCGAGGAGGATCAAAAGACTGATTCTCGGTCCCCTAAAGTTAGAAAGCAGGTTAGACTGCAATGTATGCCTATGGAAAGAAAAGTCACGAAAAGCGATCCATATGATCATAAAGAAAGGCTTGCCTATACGTCTTTCTAGCGTACGCGCGTTCGATTGGAGCCTGTCGCTACCTGGATCAATCAGCCTATTCTAGTTCGCCTTGTGTCATCCGACACGATTTCCACCCGGGACTAAGGTTTACTACTGTGCTAATAGTCCTTCCCCGAAAAAAGAAAGGTTTTGGAAGAAAAAAAAAGTAGATTCCCTTTTGTGACCAAGAGCCCATCCTTGAAATCCGAGTTTTGCATTCCTTAGCTTGGTGCAAAAGGCTTCTCGCGGGTCGCCCATCTCGAATACGATGCGGTAGGGTACTCGTGACCCTGCTGGTGGCTGCCACTGCCTCACACTTAAATGCCGCCAGCTCTGTCTTCCTACTTAAGGCATCCGCGACCTGGTTGGTTCGTCCAAGCTTATACTCTAGCACCATATCAATCAAACTTGGCAAGTTTGTCTTGCTTGCCATCGTCCCTGTTTTGGCGTGAGTTTCTTCTGGGTCAGGAAGTCACTCGTCGCCACATTATCCGTCTTGACCACAAATAGTGACCCGCCTCCACGTTCTCAAGTAGTGCACTATTGCTGTCATCTCCTTCTCTTGGACCACGCCTTTCGGTCTCATTGAGCTTTCGGCTCTCATATGCTACTTACCTTATTATACTAGCACACCGCCTATGGCATAGTCTGACGCATCCGTGTGTACTTCAAATGGCTTAGTGTAATCTGGCAACTGCAATACGGGGTCATCAATCACTGCCTGCTTTAGGTCCTCAAAAGCTCTTTGACACTCTTCCGATCAGTGCAGTGCCATGATCGGTCCGTACGTTCTTCTTTAGGATATTTTTTAGTTGAGCAGCCCTCTTCGAGTAACTTACGATGAATCTTCGGTAATAGTTCACGAGCCCTAAAAATGATCTTAGCTCACTCACCTTGGTAGGTGCTTTCCACTCCTCGATGGCTCTGATGCCCATCCAATGCCCTAGTAATAGGATCTCCGTCTGTCCAAAGGAGTATTTATCTTTCTTTACATAGAGGTGATTCTTCCTTAATACCTTAAAAACGGTCCGGAGGTGGCTAACGTGGTCGTTTAACGGATAGCTATAGCCCACGATCAAAGTATACGACCTGTCGTCTAAGTACGGGTGGAATAGCTCATTGTGGAGGGTGCAGAACGAACGTGGCAGGGGCATTGGTGAGTCCAAAAGGCATAACCAAATCCAATGCCCCTTCATTAGTAAGGTTGCTTGCTTGTCACACAGGTCGTCTTTGGCTCGTCTCCTTCCGCGATACGCACTTGGTAGTAGCCCAACCGTAGATCCAACTTCGAGAAGTATCTCGCGCTTATTGATTAGGGCGAAGAAGTCCGCAATCAAAGTGGATACTTGTTCTTGATGGTTAGGTTACCTTGTTGAGCGCCCGATAATCAATGCACAAGGCTACCGCTTCTTCTGGAATAAATAAAACAAGGGCTCCCCAACCTTTTTCCCAGCAAGATAGGGAAAAACTGCCTTGGAGGCTAGAATAGAAATAGGCCTCAATGAGTTCCTGAAATTTGTTCCTGAGCTCAACCAAACCTCTTAACTAATAGATGCTAGTTGGGGGGGCCATCTGCTAAACCCAGCCCCAGTCTAAGTAAAAGGGGGTTTGGCTCCAGGCTCCAACTCGATCTTGTGGTAGACTGCCCCTCCTAGGGGCCACTTGGCAACTCACTCGTGGGGCATGATACCAAAAAATTCCTCAAGTACTTGCTGCACTTCCTGAGAAAGAAGTCGTCTTGGTATTGGATCCGCTCTTCTGTTAGCATGAACATGAATTCGATTCTATTCGTTTTCTTTATTCTTAAGAGAACCCCCCAGCCGAACTTCCTCTACCGCCTCGCTCTTGGAAACCGCGCGTGCTCTCTCCTAATGATAGAGTCTAGCTTAGCCGGGAGTGAGTCCGCAGGAGTTTGGTCCAATTCTCGTTGGATGCCTTGAGTATAGCCCGGCTCAATGGCCCCGTGCACATGCTGCTGCAAAAACAGCAAAAACCCATTCAATTTTGATAATTTGGACAGGGTCAGTGGGTCCTCAATTTCCCCGGGGATGTGCACAACGGAGGAACAGTAGAAGGGGGAGGTCACGGCTTCCCACGTGTCTTCCTTTGGAACAGGTCGCCCCTCCAGAACAGGGTGACTTTGTTCAAGGGCACCCGAAGACACTGGCGCGGCTCCTGATGGAGCCATATACGCGGCCTCGGTAGCTAGGAGGGCCCTCATAGTGAAAACAATAGCAAAGGCTATACCCCCCGAGCATCCCATTTTCTTTAAAAACAAAGAGAGGGCGCGACCCCCCAAAAGGTGCCCTACTCTTGAACCCCAGTAAAAAAAAAAATCCATACAAGACATTTTCACACAAAAAAAAGAAAAAAAGAAAACGATAGCTAGGATAAAAAAAGTAATGGATGTTCGATGACTTATCGGCTGCCTTGCTTTAGGAAGAGTTTCACGAAAATGGAGACGAACCGGAATAACGTCCGATCTTGTTTCTGGATTGAGTAGAAAAGGGATATATGATCGTTTTCTTCTTCTGTGCATCTCTGTGATGGGTAAATCTCCATGAAAAATGGACAACTTTCGTGTAGTTTGTGATTGAATGTAACTGTTAAGATTTTTTCTCGAATAAATCTTTCTCTTAATAGATCTCTTCTTGTTTCTCAATCTTTTGAGAATGCGGCGTTGTATTATTGTAAGTTCTCTGTTCCAAACATTTCCTGAAAGTAGACGACAAGTTTTAAATCTTAATGCAGGCAAGGCATATCTCGTTGAATCAGTCTTTTTCGCCACATCGCGTATAACAGGAATCGAACCCCCTCTGCTGCTGTCGGGCGGATGGAGAATGCAATACTTCGACTCAGCAACTTGAACTTGTTAGGAGTGGGGTTTAGCTTGCCCCTTTATTCTTATTAGTAAGATAGATGTGGAACCCTATTAATATTAATTAATAAGGTAAGCTTCCACCTTTCTTCAGCTGGTGCGCAGGAGCGCACTTACGTTTTCCCCTTACTAGTCAAGGGCTTTTATGAGTAGAGATCTCCCGCCAGCTCTCTTCCTATCACTTCACTTCGTTCGAGAAATCTGATCTCACCGGACCGGGCGAAGGGGAAAGAAGGTATGGGTGGTCCGGGAACAACAAGGGGAGAGGGCATTACTTCAAGTCCGAGAAGAAACTCTTCCTTATAATATAAAAACCTCTCTTCCGAATCAGTCCTCCTATGGGTGAATTGGACCAAGGTCAGTGCTTTCGACTTGCCAGGACAGTTGACTTTATTGCGTACTTCTTTCCATCCTGAGAAGGAGATCCTTTGGAAAGTGCCTAGAAACTCTTCTTCATACGCTTATTCTCTGACCAGAACGCCGTATCATGCAACAAGAGTTCCAACCTATTCTTTCTAACTAAGAGCAGATTCGCCGCAACGAGCTTATTTAATGTTTAATGCCAAACCCTACTGACTGAATGGCTTCCCCTCCCTCTTCCGGGCTTTATTGCCAAAAGTTATTCTAGCTTGAATGGAACCCACAACAATCCGAATCAAATCCAGATGCCAATCCAATGAGTTCGATTTCCCGCAGCTGGAAGTAAAGCTAGCAGCGTAGTCGCCGACAGTTGGGGATTACAGACCCATTGCTTGCTGCAACGTTACAACCAAAGTCATCTCGAAAATCATGGCATTGGCTCCTATTCTTGGCACGCTAGTGGATCGAGCACAATCCGCCTTTGTGGAGGGGCGAAATATGATGTATAACATACATCTGGCGCAAGAACTTCTGAGACAGTATAGCAGGAAAAGACCCAAGATGCCTTCTTAAACTTAAAGTGGATCTCAGAAAAGCATATGATTAAGTCAATTGGGATTTCCTTCATGCAGTTCTGGAGGGGCTGGGCTTCCCGAACAAGTTCATCAGTTGGATGATGGAATGTGTGTCAACTCCATCTTATTCCCTTGCACTGAATGGCAGCCTTCAAGGACTCATTAAGGGGAAAAAGGGCCTTCGTCAAGGGGATCCTTTGTCTCCTTTTATGTTTGTGCTATAACTTGAGTACTTTTCCAGATCCTTGAAGATGGCAACAGAAAATTCTGATTTCAACTACCATCCGAAGTGCGGTCAGATGCAGATTACTCACTTGGCCTTTGCGGACGATCTTATGCTTATGGCCTTCTTTCCGTTCGAAGAGGGTAAAGAATATCGATCAAGAGGGCACGGGTTTCGCCGAAGAGATCGGGGAAGAAACAGCAGAATGAGTATGCGACCTATGCAAGGCGCCTACATTCTGCTGTGGATGTTGTAGAAAGAAGCCCCCCTCCTCTTATCACAAGGAAAGAAAGTTGTACCATAAAGTGCAAACGAGACTCCGCATCTAGATCCACTTTCAAACAGCGGATTCTGAGACTTCTATCAAAGAGCGTATTCTCGGCATCAATGCACCACCCCTGGCAAGATCCGATCGGAAATAAAGAACCCAAGAGGAATTCGAAGAGTGGCTTAAAAACTCCTTGCATTTCTCAATCCAGTTCTTGCAGAACCTTTAAGCCATTCCATTTCCCTTCATTTGCACGAGATTCATATTTCTGAATGGGGATTCCACTAATAGAACAGAACCCGAAATCACTTTCTAGCTTAAGGCTTAATAGTTATCCCTTCTAACCAAAAGGAAACCAAGGAAAGCAGTCAAGCCGAAACCAGTGCCATCCTCAAATAACCCAATAGGCGTACGAATATCTGCTTCGAAAGGACCAAGAGAGTCTTTATTTACGCTATTCAAAGCATCTCGAGAGAAGCAGTCGATTAGTGAGCATCCCATCTCATAAGGAAAGCCGCCAGGCTTGGTTGCGGGGGAGAAGGACTAAGGATCAGTCTAATGGGACCTAGAGGAGATAGAAGCTGTAGTTAGTGAGTTGCCTGCCTTCGGGCTGAACTGCTGACTGACGAAATGACTTATTAAGTTAAGAGTAGCCTAGCAATGCTCAAAGATCTCGCCTAGCGGGAAGGATTGCTGCTAGATTCTATACCAACGCATTCTCTCCATCAAAGAAGGAAAGTCGAATCGCAAGGGCTTTCGCGTTAGGTTCGGCCTGGTTCGATTATACACGCAATTAATGAGCCTAAACTATAGGGTTATGGGGGGGGGGGTACTCGAGCCTCAAGAAAAGCGTGTATTTCCAGTTTAAGTTTAGGAAGAGAGAAAGACGAATTCCACTAGAGAAACTGGAATTTCACTCTTGAATATGAATTCAACAGAAGTCTATTTATATGAAGGAATCTCTTTGATGAATAAAGTAGAGGAAGAAAGACCCCCGGGTGCCTTCCTATGTTGGAACTCCCGCCAATTTCATTACCTGCACCTGCTCATGGTTGACTTTCTGGCATATTGACTATCTTCGTATATTATTTATTTCATATGTTATATTCTTCTTCTCTAGAATAGAAGAATTCTACTTTTATTTCCAACATATTTCAATAAAGGAATTGGTGGATCTCTCCCATCAGACAGATCAACGGCACCGGGCATGGGATACACAGGCAGAAGAGCTGATTTGACCGGGCAGACCAGACGAGCGAGATTGATTTAAAGCGAAAGCGCTGTGCCAACTTGCATACAAGATTTATATATGGATTGGATACTCTATAAAAATAAAGACTCTTCATAAGTCCTTTCGTACAAGCTATTCAAAGTCTATTGGCTTTATTGGCGGTACTTCGACCGCTAAGCCTCGCTTATGCACCGAGAAAGATCGTCGATAGGAAAGCTCTGTTACGCACCAACGACGGCCCCTTCTCTTTACCTTTCTCGTCCCCTACTGCTGGCTTGAATGGGAGAAAAGGGGCGGCTAGCGATGTCTCATATGTCAGTAGCAGTGAACATGACAGCAAGGCCAGGTAGGCGAAGATTCTTCTTGCCTGGTCTTTTATAGGTATGTTAATCTTCAGTCTTTGGTCTAGTACGGTTGAGTGAGTTCGCTTGATCTTTGCTAATTGGCTGACATTGTTCTTGCTGTATACTGGTATAAAGCATATCTCTATATTTATAATACTTCTTTGAGTAAGATCAACTATCATCTGTTCCAAGAGCCCTCTATCACCGGGAGCCCGAGCGGCATTAAGAATAGCTTCTAAAAGGAGAACTGGCTAAGGCTAACGAAGCCTAGCTCGTTTAGGTCCTGCCATTCCTACCTATCTATCATTGGTCAACTCGGAAATCCGCTAGACCCGACTTTCTCTTTCAAATGAATTGATTCGCCAGTTTATGAGCTCACTCAGCCGGAAGGCAACGCTATATCTCTTGCTATGGCTCTTAGCTCATTATTGGTGGGGTATCTGGTCAGCACACTAAGAATGAAGTAGTACGATCGGGGGGCGTTGGAAAGGAAAGAGAGCTTCAGTACAATTCTCGCTGCTTAGCGAAGTGAGGTACAAAGCACCTTTCCGTTCTTTGCTTTGCGTATGCTGGTTAGAAATCAAATTTGCTCTTAGTACTTGTTTGGAATCTTTCTCTTGGTATGAGGTTTGAAACCCCTTTCCCTTGAGCTTGCATGCTGCTGGCTTATCTATTGCTGATGATTTTCCGAAAGTAGGTTCGAATGACTTCATTTAAATTGGTGAGGATGGCTCGTTTTCTTCTCGTAGATTTTCCTTATCTAAGCTATATCAACATAGCCAACTAGAAAACTCATCCGCTTGTCAATTCTTGGTGTAATACTCACTCGTAAATGATTGGTGTCAGAATTTTCATTTTTCTGATTGACTATTTTCTTTTTTGAATTGAACTATCCTAAGAATAAGAATTAGGAATTCCTCTTCCAACTCGTCCCAGAATGGGCGTTATGGCAAAAAAGAAAAAGAAAATCAAAGGAGAAATTTGTCCAATAGTAACAAATGGTGCCTCCACAGGTTGACACCCGATCCAACCTAGTAGTAAGCGATCCGCCAAAAGCAACCAAAATATTCCTTGGTGAATCGGGCGAAAACTTGAACTACGTACATACATATTTTTAAAAAACGGTAAAGCCAACAGACATATAAAAACTGATGCTATTGCGGCTACACCTCCCGCTTTGTCAGGTATACTACGAAGGATGGCATGGATCGGTAGGAAATACCATTCCGGCACAATATGAGGCGGGGTGGACATCGGATTAGCAGGTATATAATTGTCGGGATGCCCCAAAACATTAGGAGCATAAAAAATCCAAATGGAAAAAAAGATAGCAAAAGCTACCCAACCTACTAGATCCTTTACATAAAAATAAGGGTAAAGAGAAATTTTATCCATCTCTGAATGTACACCCAATGGATTATTTGATCCATATTGATGCAATGCGGCCAGATGAAGAAGACTGGCGCCTACTAAAATAAAGGGGAGTAAATGATGAAGACTAAAAAAACGATTTAAGGTGGCATTGTCCACGGAGAACCCACCCCAAAGCCAGGTTACTATGGTATCTCCTACTACAGGTATGGCGCTAGCTAAGCTTGTAATTACTGTAGCTCCCCAAAAACTCATCTGACCCCAAGGTAGTACATATCCTATAAAAGCTGTCACAATCATTAATAGGAAGATTACAACTCCGAGACACCGAACAAATTCCCTAGGACTGCTATAACTCGCATGATATAGACCACGAAAAATATGAAGGTGAACCACAATGAAAAACATACTTGCCCCATTAGCATGCATATAACGGAGCAACCAGCCCCCTTCAACATCTCTCATAATGTGTTCTACGCTGTTGAAAGCTAGATCCACATGAGGTGTGTAATGCATAGCTAAAAAAACGCCAGTCACTATCTGAATGACTAAACAAATACCAGCTAACGAACCGAACCCCCACCAATAACTAAGATTGCTCGGGGTTGGATAATCTATCAAATGCTCATTAAGTGTGGAGGATATAGGCTGTTTAAGAAGAGAGAATCGTTGGTTCCTTAGAGTCATTTATTGATTGATCTTTTCTACCGTGACAACTCCCCCACCTTTTGTTTGGCATTCTGGGGCCCTACTATATATAAATAGAAATGGGTAGTACCCTTTCTTCCACCTCCGAAGGGGTATAGAGCGAAAGAAGCGTCGAAGGGGTCGGGTCATCCTGGGTTACTGAAGAGTCGTCCGACTGCTCGGTGACCGAATTAGAGAGGTTTTTACCGCTTTCTCTTTTCTTGACTCTCGGACTGCTGCAAGAAAGCAAGCTTACGAATGTAATGGAAATTGAGGTCTCTGTCCGCCTTGGATACTCCAAGCCTCGGTGAAAGAGGGCAAAGGTGTGTGGGAGAAAGAATTCGAAAAGGAGAGAATTGCATAAAGTCACTCTCTCCAACCTTTTCTATCTATAGAAGTAGGGCGAGAGAAAGTAAATAGGATATTTGCCTTAGTTTTTCCAAGAAAGGAAAGGTTGCACTCATTCGGAAGGCTCAGTCCCACACTCCCTCTCTGACACGAGATTCAATCTCTTTAAGGCGGGCCTATCTAATGAATAAATCATAGTTTTCTATCGCTTGGATGACTCGCTTGTACGGAACGGACTCGCGAGTACCCAAGTTGCCGATACTGTGGACATAGCTTACATAAGTTTGTTCGGAAAAACAAGTCCCGGTGGGATAGAACATAAAGCCCCTCAGTTGGTGGCGTTTGGCCAAAATAGCCTCGGGACGATAGCCATCCTCAACTAAAGCGGTTTCTATGTTTTCTTCCACCGTAATCTGCGCGGCTATGATGCTTGCCCACTGGTTGCGGCTCCACCTTTTTGGAATGGAATTGATTGAGAGGCGATGGCCCAACTCTTCCATACGCTCTTGAGCGGGCATCAAGTGATTGTGATGGGCATCGTTGGGAATAAGGGGCCCACCTCCAGCTGGCTGATCAGCCTCAGGAGCAACAGGCTCTGGGGAGTGGGGCGCTGGTTGATTTATGCTCGCTTCGGAAGAGCCAACCGAGTGTCCGCCGGTCTCGGAATTACCACCGGAACTGCTTCCAAACAAATCGGTCCACCTGAAGCCCCTTCCTCCAGCGCCCTCACCTGATCCTGAGCCAGAGGCCCCCGCCGGAACCATCATATTCATACTACAAGTAGGGAAGGAGAAAAATAGAGAATAGATATTGACATAAATGAGAAATCCAGCTCGAAGCAGAATAAGACCCCAAAAAAGACATTTGACTAACTTGAATAGTGTAGGATATTGCATTTTGAATAGCCAGACACGGGAAGCCAATTCGAGTTTTAAACTCCCGCATACTTCTTTCATAGCTTTCAACCGATTGAATACGGATTGATCATGATACCTAATTCTAGTCACCTTACTTCTACCTTTACGCTTTTGATTCTTATTTGATCCATCTCGAGCTCGAGAAATGAAATCCGATTTTGGTTTCGGGAACCCCCCAATTACTAGCTGAAAGCTAGGGCCTAGCAGCGGGGACTGCTCACAAGGTTTATACCCCCATAGTGTGGGCGGTCGAGGGAATTTACTCATGATAGATTTATATTATCGCTGATTTTGAATGCACCAAAAATAAATGAAAGAAATGCCCACTTCTCTGGTCTGGAGCATCCTTTCTTATGAACTTCTGTCGGGAGCGGGAGCTTCCTTTTTAAAACGCAGGTACGTACTCTACCCCTGGATGGTAAGGACCGCCTGTGTATTTGAATAAGTAATGAGAAGTCCTGCCATCCCCACCCAAGGCTCAACCATCCTGGACGTCGGAAGCTCCATTACTGTTGCGCCAAGCTATTGATTAGTGAACTTGCTTCTAACAAAATGAAACCATTGGTCTGTCTATGAAGGAAGACATCCACGGATCACGAACCTAAAGTCAAAACCAGTACAATCGATCATTGAAATCGCCAGTCCCCGTCGTCCAGAATCCCTTGTCGCTAATTCGAAAATGTGAAGGCAAGGCAAGCCCCACCACTTATTTTTAAGAATGGATAGGGCTAACCTTGTCCTTAGCTTTTGTACAGGTTAGGGCCTTGGCGAAGGAAGAAGAGAATCGCACTTTACCTACGATGAAAATGGCGCCTTCTTACTCTGGTTCAGCTATGAAAGAGAATCCCTGGGCAATGCTCAAGAAAGCAAAGAAGCTAAACTACCAGACTATGAATGCTTACACTAAGCAGTCCCGCAAAAGGTTAGATTAAGGGAAACCTGGGCAGAAGCCTAAGGAAAAGTTTCATTGACTTAGGATAATACTTGTTCTGACTTAAGTAGACTCCCTGGAGAAGCCTCGTCTAAAGATCAGGATTTCTCAACATTAGGATATCCCTAAAGCTTAGTGAACACTTGGCCTTTCGATTGCACATGGTAGTGCGGGAGGCGGTGTCGAGTGGAATAAGGAGATCCTCTTGGGGGAAAAAGCTCCTTCTATTCTTGGAGATGGAAACAATGATGCAGATCGTAGATATGCTGATGAACCCATTGATACAAAGAATACCGGGCGGGAATTGGTAGAGAAAGGGGATAAGATATTTCACCGGGAATGACTTGAGATACCGAACCCAATGCTTTCACTAATGCGATAGCGTGCGTATAGGCGCTCGCTCTGTAATGGATAGCGCGTATGCCTGCATGTGCTCCATCAGTACGTTTGGCTCACTAGCTTCTATCTCTATCCTTCTTAGCCCCGAGAACGTTGCCAACCACGCCCTTACACCACGGTGAACATCCTTGCAATTCTGAACATCCCCCTGAAAGCTAAGCATCTCAAGCCCCCGGCCCAAAAAAGAGGGACATTTTCGAAATGGATGGTCTTTATGTCACAGGTTGCCTTCGGTGGATCAGACAAGATAATGTCTCAAAAACCAAAGTTCAGGCGCAAACTAAACTTGAAAGGAAGAGTCGACTGAGTGCCTTGGACGGTTCTCTCAGAAGGAAGGCAGGATTGAGTGGATGGAATGGCTTTCATTCTTTAAAAAGAAGTCATTCATAAGGGCTCACGCTCTTGGAGACTCGCCAACCTCGGGTCTGTACAAACTTCTGCTTTCTGTCGTTACCTAGAGTGCAAAGCTTTCTTAGTCCAATAGGAAGTGGAGAAATCCTTTCATTATGTTGTCTACATAGCCGGGATTGGCTTTTCTTTTGGCGGGTCCGGCCAATTGGCCGTGCATTCGGGCATGGGGCAATGGGATCTCTTGGTTCTGGATTCGCTTACTGCGAGACTGACTCCTCTATCTCTGAGACACCACGTGCATTTGGCACCACGGATATCCCAATTGCTTTCTGCCCAACATTCTTTCTTCTCCCAGCTTGATCCAAACTGATGAACCTGATCCTGGAATTGAAGCTGATCCGTTTTGGTATGCCTTGACTTTTCTCCCGTTCAGCCGTGCCCACCCCTCCGACTCTCGGTTGCCTTATTCTGGAGGACTCTTGTCTAGTCCGCTTACTTCCGCTTTTACTTCACGACCTTTTTCTTCGTCACAAGATCCCTCATCCGGTGGAACTTTCTTCGTTCTTTCGTCCAAACCCCCGCTGTGATTCGCCGTTAGGTATAGCTCGCTGGCCCGTACCTTGAGTAAATGGAGTGGACTCTGTCGTCCAATGGTGGGCACATTCGAACCCCAGGTCGCGCATCACCCTATTATTGAGTACCCCTCTCTCATCCCTATGTGCCCTCCCAAGAGGAAGCCTAATCCCAAGTTCGCTTTCGAACCTTGGCTTTAAGAGATTAGAAGGCCCTGTCACTTAGCTAGGATCGAAGAATGATGGAGATGGGGGGGACCCTTTAATACCTAAACCTAGAGTGGGAATTTCCTTAGAGCTTGCTGAGGGGGTCATTCTCAGAAGTACAAGTGGGTCTCGGATCAACCCTTTATTTAGAATAGGGCCAAACTAGTACCACTACAAGCTGCGTATCAACAATGGCTGTAGCTCCCAACCAGCAACTACTCCCAGTTCTCTTACAGGTGCCAAGAAAGTAGGAGCTAAAAAGTACACTAGAGTTGAGCTATTACTAAAGTCAAAGAAAATGGGCTACTATTTGAGTTAAAGGAAGTGGTGATTAAGCAAGGACAGTCAGCAACTCCCCAGGAAGCTCAAAGTCTTACATCAATCACCAGGAACCCGGGAGAGACCAACTAAAGTAGACCCTCTGACTCAACATTGCCTCGAACCATACTCTTTCAGATATTCGTTTGAAGGCTTATGAGATCTTTTTCTAAGATAGAAGGCAGTTATTTCTATCTCTATCTCGTGCCTAGAACGAGTTCTCCTAGTTCTTTGATTCGTGTGAAACTGTCGGAGAGGCCAATTAAAGAAAAGAAGGGATTACAGCATGTTTATAACCATCGCTGTGTGATAGGTTATAGTAGGCTTATTCGGTCTTAAATGGGGCTATTTTGGCAGGAAGCTTTGGTTGATGCTTTCACTCTGTGATGATAGAACCTTTCTGAGAGGCTGCAACTCTTTGCTAGAACGCCAGCTTACACCCTTCCCGTGGGAGACTATTGTAGGATAGCTTTGGGTAGATTCTTTAATAAGAGGTTGATCTCTTCCCTCTCCCCGTGGAACAGGACTTTTTCCCCCTTATCCCCGGACGAGGGGGTACATATTATTAAGGACCGGGCGGAATACAATCCCAAACAAACCCGTCGGCGAAGACTCAAGTGGGACTTTTCATATCGACCGCTAGCCCGCATTCAGTTTGAGTCAAGCCACTTTCCAGAAGCATATCACGAAAGCGCCTTCCTTCTATGGCAGGAGTTGAAAGCACCCCCGTCCTTTACGCCCCAAAGAATTCAGGCAGGAAGTGAATCACTAATATCCTGACCATTATGACAACACCACCGGCAAGACGCCCCATGATCCTACCCTAGAGCGCTTTCTTTTCGTTTACAAGGGTCTCAATGCCGGAGTCAGGGGAGTTTGGTCTTAACTGGCTAGTCTGGGGATCTATAATCACGTCAAATGAATATGTAGGCGGGCCCTAATACCGAGACAGGGCGGTGCTAGGTCCAGTCGTACGTGAATCTGAAGGCGTAGAGATTTTGATATCGATGGGATAATCATTTTTCTTTTGGGTGGGCCAGATAGCTCCGTTGGAGTGAGAAATTCCATGGTGGGTAGATGCACAAGAAGAGGAGAAGGGCCATTCTGATAAGACAGATGGCTAATTCAAAGAGAGAGAAGACAGAGCAAGCAAGTACCATTTCGATCCTAAGTTGCGAAAGATGGGTTGAAGTGAACATAACCAGATGCAGTCCCTGCGAGTCAATCCGATCACACATCGGCAGAGGCACATGGAGAAGGCTGCGGGGCAACAGAGCAGCAGAGCAACCAACACCCGTTCTCACTACGTTTACCCGGCGTAGTCTATTCATATCAAGCTTAGCAAATAAAGGAGCTCTTTCGTTCAATGACTTCCGGCAGATGGGCTACTTACGACAGCACATCTCGATCAGTACGGGCTTGACCTATGCATGGCACCGATGAGTGCCCCATTGTCTCCCTCAGAAAGAGGTTGTTCAAGGCGTACCACCACCATTTCATTCTCTTCTCTTAGTTTCGGATTTCTGACTTCTCTACGTGAATATTATTCTTATCCCACCAATCAATCTATCAATTGCTAAGGTTCCGCGAAAGACTTTGCTTTAGTTCAAAACTTCAATGTGGGATTTCTCCCTCCTTAGATCTATCAATTCTTAGATCTATCAGCTTGAATGGATTCGAAGATCTGTGTATTTTGGGATTCAACCCTATCTACTCTCCTCTCTCCAACAAAAGAATTTCATAGAAGGGGCTTATTACACCATGTTCAATCCCTCTTTTCTCCACCCCGCCTTAGCAGGAAGAACTGCCCTGCCACTATCTCTGCTTGACTGACCGAATAAGCGCTTGAGAATGCCATAGAAGGAGTCCGAATTCGGAATCTTTCTATGGCATTCTTTGATACGCTCTTTGTCTCTGGTTGGATTCAGCTTTTTTGCCATCGTTTTGTGCCTCCTTCTTTTTTCAAGAAAGGAAAGACCAATCTATGATTGACTGTGTCATCCTCGACCACCTAATATGCTTCATTCTTATACGAAGGAATTCGAAACCTTGCAGCTTATGTATGCGCGTGAGGGCTCTTTCTTTCTTCCTCTTCTTCTTTGCTTTCTTTCCACCTATTCCCGGGCAACTGATCTTGCACTGGATCGGCTAACATGAACCCATCTGGAAGACTGACCACAACATTGTTTGGATCTATAGATGAAGCTCATCTGGAGTACCTTCCCGCATATCCCTAGCTCAGATCCCGGACTCCTTAGCATGGAATAGGCTTCTCGCTAACATGCTGATCCTCGCTTTCCTTTTCTTGATTCTGACTAAACAGGGTTTACTTTTCTAGTAATGTATAAAGATTTATCCAGCGGAGGTATCCTTTATAAAAGAGAGAACTTTCCGACTCAAAGCATAATTCCGTTGTTAGTTATTTCATCGCAGACAGATTCATTCCATCTTTCGCTATTAGCTTTCCATTGCGGACAGACTAATTGGAACAGGTAGAACTGCCTAACTCACAAGGCACGGGGCCTTGAATACTTATACTTAGTGCGCAAAAGCTGAAAGCGGCATAGATTCTGTTATTGATGATAGAACCTTTGCTAAAAACCCGATCTATCCGGGTGAATGGGCAGTGCGAAATCAATGGCTCCATCCTCTCAACCCGAAGCAGTGCACAAAGATGCAACTCCTGGCGCAGGCTAAACAAGATGAGAGGGCGGAACCTTGACTACTTCTTTTTTTCCTTTACTTTCGCGGGCAACGGATTCTTCACGGCTCTGACTAAGACTTCACTTTCCGTACTATGTGTGGCAAGGAGTACCAAGTCGTTCAGGAGTGAAATATTACTAAGTATCCATCAATAAGTCATTCCATTTCATTCCTGTTTGACACCTATTTAGTAGTGCTTTGGGCAGTTATCCGGTCATTCCAATCTTTCGTATGCGGATATAGAATATCTATCTATAAATGAGACGCTTCAGGCGAGGCATCCCAATCCGTATCAGAAAGAAGGGCTTTAGCCCGGCAATGAGATTAATCACGCAGCTTTCACTATATAAGATAGCTAAGCTGGAGCTTGAAACTAAACCATAAAGTGGGAAGACGAGCTTTGACCCTGATCCCCCGCCACCCAAATTCACACTGCATTGGAATCCCCAATTCTTTGTTGTGGCGAACGATATCGCGGAGAAGGTCGTTGTGGGCAGACCAACTCTTCCACACATCAGGATACAGATAAAAAGAAAGATGGCGCATTGTGTGGCTTCCTTATTTGTTTGCTAATCATTTGCTAATCCGATTCACTCGGGTTCGGGTCACTGAAGACAAAGGAAATCGAGGTTGGTCCGGCACAGCTTGAAGTGATGTTTCTTATTAAGAATCTGATCTTGGACAAAGGCTTTATGCGGCTATTATTCTTTCTGCCAAGTACGATTTGAAAACGCTAGCTATATTCTTACCACATGTGTCAAGAACTCCGTTTTCGGGGTAGCGATTCGTACTACCTGCACTGGACTCTCCTACCGATACCAGAGCTCTACTTATTTCCTTTTGTGGGCTAAGGGTTCCGGCGAGGCCTTAAGATAAGAGCTGATACCTACATATGCAATTGTTGATGTTAAAACCTACGAAAAAAGGGTGCTCATTCTAGCGCTCCCCGGTCTCCTTTCTCATAGGTGCCCACCATTCATTACTCTTACTCGGCACATCTCCTCCAATTTTGGATAGGATCCAACCAGTTACTATATAATTTATTTATAGTATATATATGAGTTCCGGGAACTACTATGTTTGTTTGCAAAGAAGACTTTCGGTCTATCTCGCTAGCAGTAATATCCCAATGCCCGAGACAGGGAACCAATAAGAAGCATTCATTTCACGCCCTATGATTGAAGGAAAGGTCGAGTACTTTCTTGCGAACGTAGTCCCGATGCGGGAACCATGTTCCTGAGAAGATAATAAGCTGTGAAGCTAATGCCGCTAGTAGCAACGTCGAAAGAGCGTATTTGCCGATCTACTTTTTCTGTGCTTTAGTCGACGAATAAGATGTGACAGTAACAAAATCATACATTAGGTAAAAGTAGGCTATGACGGTATGTCCGTCTATCAGTCTAACCAATCGAAAAGAATTTCAAGCCCTAGGTTAGCATTCCATCCTTCCAATTTGATTCTTTCCTATCTCTCTTTTCTGGATTCTTATTCGTTTAGGGTAACAGTCAATTATGCGACAGAGAGGCTGCAGCGGATATTGCGATAACCGATATCACATAAGAGGTTGTCGTGAAAGATTATTTTTAAAATAAACCACTGCTCTTCTCAGCGTAGAAAATCCTAACTAGACTAGATTCGGCAAATTGACATATGGTTTAGTCTACTTTTGATTCCACGTAATGACGGAATCCAGGGAAGGGACAACTACTTGACTTCTATTGGCTCTAAGCCTAGTTATTCCAAGCAAGTCGGATAAACTGGCTGGCATTGATGCTACCACCTTCTCTTCTTTACAAGTTTGCTCTCTTCCCGGAAAGACAGAGTTTAGTTCCTTCTTATCTAGCTTATCTTAACGGTAACAACCAGTTCTGACTTACCTTCTCCGGTAAGCAAGCCGGTTCATTAGCATTAGGCATTCATCCTATTTCGGGTATTTAAAACCAGCTCCTAACGAACCAGCTCTTTCTTTACTGCTTGGAAAGAACTGGAAAGCTGCTAGTACCTGGTAAACCCCGATTTGGCACTCCATTTGATACCTTTCTCTCCACCTAATTAAATAGCCGCTTTCCATGCAAGTTAAAGAAAGGAAGAAGGCGAGCTAAGCGAGTGGATTCCATCCCGATCTTTGGTACCAGTTCATTTTCCGAGGGTTATTTTACTGCCTCATTCTCTTTCCCTTCTTCAACCTCTAACTTGTTTACAGGTCTACATACCCAGAAAAGGAAGTTAAGCTATCCTTCTTACCAGGAACTTGCTTGACCGGACTTTCATTCTACTTTATCAAACTAGAGTAAGTTAGCGAAGTTCAGAGGAGTGGCAGACAAGCAATAAGTTCATCCATTGAAGTTGAAGTCGTTTCAGTACTTCATCGATTTTCGTTTTTGTAAACGATTTCTCTCTATCCTAGAAAGATCAAGTATGGGAGTCATAGGCCTTCATGATATCAATCTTGTCTCCTAGGTAAACCCCCACCTCTGTGGTAGTTTCTTACTATCTCCTGCATCAACATTACATTGTCTGCTAAAGATCTCTCCTTAACAAATGCTGCTTGGGTCTCACTAATAAGAAAGCAGGACTTGTTTCAACCTCTAGCTAAGACCTTGGATATGCATTTATAAATTCAATTACAAGACGAGATGGGCCTGTAGTATTTACTTTAATAGTAGCAGGCATAGCGGATTTAGGTTAGGAATGAGAGTCAGAGTTATAGAATTGAAACCCCAGTATTAAAGATAAAAGATACTGCAGCTAGCACCGCAGCACCAACGACATCTCCATTCTGTTTGTAAAATGTTGCAGTGAAACCATCTGGGCCAGGGGCCTTGTTATTCTTAATTCCAAACATAGCCTGATAGATTGACTTTTTCTCTCCAGCATCTCCTTTTTTTCAGGTGTAAGACATCTCTTCATAACACCTTACAGTCTAAGTCTGGCATTAGTTAGATATGTAGAATCTGAGCTCAGAAGCTTATCTTATTAGCAACCTTAACTGACTACACGTAACCAACAGTAGAGCGAAAGGAGCCGAGGAAAAAGGCTACTGCCTAGGTGCCCCCGGACCTGATGGAAATGCTCTAGTCGATGTTCGTTTGGTACCTCCCAATCTTCGGACATTGCCATGTCAACCGCACGTTCGACGTCCCGCTCATCCGGGATCACGATTCCTCGAGAAGCAGGTGCGTATTGAATGAGGATTCAATCCAGCCATAGGTTTCCCCATGACTAACTTGTTACGCACGATTCAGATAGGGGTCAGGTTTGGCATCCATATCTGGGCTTCAACCCGGCAAAAGCCAAAGTTTAGCAAACAAGTTTCCCGAATTGCTCAAAGAAGACTTTTACGCATTATGGGCATTCCATGCGGTACAATTCCGTTTACCTATCTTGGAGTCCCACTATTTTTTTTATTTATCGGCAAGCCAAGACGTGCATACTTGAAAGCAGTTGCAGATAGAATACTTGGTAAGTTAGCGAAATGGAAAGGATCACTATTCTCGATGGCTGGACCTATTTGCCTGATCGACTCCTTTGTTCATTCAATTTGGAAAAGTTCTGTTAGGTTCTTAGTAGCAATCGGCGACCCTTTCTTATTTTACTTCACATAGCTTTTCGTCTCTTTGATAGCTGGAAGTTCTCCAAAAGTATGAAAAGCTGGAGGACTTTGTACCATCCATTCCGGTGTGGTTGGATTCTGTTCAACAGCCCAAGGACTTGGAGCACATCTTTTGTTCTTTCCACTGCTTGAAGTGATTGTTACGACCACGAAGAAACGAAAAATCCCAACTACGGATATATAAGAGCCAAAACTGCTAAGGGCATTCCATCCAGCGTAAGCATCTGGATAATCTGGAATGCGACGTGGCATACCCGAAAGCCCTAAGAAATGCATAGGAAAGAAGGTCAGATTCACCCCGAAAAAAGTGATCCAAAAATGGATTTGACCTAAAGTTTCAGGGTATGTCCGACCAAAGATTTTACCTACCCAATAGTGAAATCCTGCAAATAAAGCAAAAACGGCTCCCATAGAAAGTACATAATGGAAATGTGCAACCACATAATAAGTATCATGTAGAGCAATGTCTAGCCCAGAATTTGCCAGAACTATTCCCGTGAGTCCTCCTATGGTGAACAAAAAGATGAACCCTACAGCAAATAACATGGGTGTTTTGTATTGTATCGAACCCCCCCACATGGTAGCGATCCAACTAAATATTTTGATTCCAGTGGGGACAGCTATAATCATGGTAGCTGCGGTGAAGTAGGCACGGGTATCAACGTCTAAGCCCACAGTAAACATATGATGAGCCCAAACAAGAAATCCAAGGACGCCTATACTGATCATGGCATAAACCATGCCTAGATAGCCGAAAACAGGTTTTCCCGAAAAAGTGGAAACGATATGACTTATGATACCGGATCCAGGCAGAATGAGGATGTAAACTTCAGGGTGCTTCTCTCTTCTACTAATATAAGCGGATGAATAGAAGAAAGGTGGACTATATCATCAACTTCTTCCATTTGTCTAGGAAAGCTAGCCATGCTTTATGGTGAATACTGTCAGGTTTAAATGCTTTGAGATCGTAAAGACTGTAATATTCCTCAATAAGGAAGAATCGTCGTGATTTATGACTTCGGAAAGTATTTGATTTAAAGTAATCTAGCATCATGATAACATCTTTTCGACTTTGTATAGACCATTGATAGTAACCATTTTGACTACTATCAAAGTAGAGACTTCCTCCAAATACTACCTTATAAGACTCTACATCTTGTAGAAGTTTATTAGTTACTCGAATACTTAGTTGAGGTAGTCCATGCTTCATAGCTATAGTAATAGTACCATCAGCATCAAAGAATCCTGCAAACCAATTTGATTGAGCATCTAGTGGAATAGGTATAATTACGGGGATTTCCAGTACTTGACAGACATGATGTAGTTGAAGTAGTCGTGCTGAATGTCGAATATGACCATTTATACAATTCATTAGTTTAATCATACCAAGGTGATTATGTAGTCGATAACGATAAGCTTTAGCACCTGCTCGCATTTTAATACTTCCACCAAGCATATGTTGGATATATCGTAGTAGTGGTAGATCTTCAAGTCCCATAGTAATTTCAAGAGAAGTATATCCTTTTTTACTAACTTGAATACTTCCATCACCATCGATAATTCCAGCTAGCCACTCACAGAAGGATTTAGGATAAGTTGTTGCGCGTGTAGTCTCTGAGGTTCCTACTAGACTGCTTTTATGTCGTTGGTTACCTGCTGATTGTGTCTTAGATACCCCATTTTTACTAGATCGGGGTAGAAAACCACTTATGAACATAGTAGGAGTACCATTAAGCAGACAGTCCCAGCATATAGCGCAATGCGTATTCAGATTTGAATCTGAAAAGGGCCATTTAAAACCGAAGAACCGAAAGAGATGCTGGTATAATATTGGGTCTCCCCCTCCAGCAGGATCAAAAAAGGTTGTATTAAAGTTTCGATCAGTTAATAACATGGTAATTGCCCCTGCCAGTACCGGAAGTGATAATAAAAGTGGGAATGCTGTCACTAGAACGGACCAAACAAATAGGGGTGATCTATGCATAGTCATTCCAGGTCCGCGCATGTTGGAGATAGTTGTTATAAAATTGATAGAACCTAAAATGGATGAAACACCAGATAGATGAAGACTAGAAATTGCTAAATCAACTGCTCCTCCAGAATGGCTGGTAATACCACTTAAGGGCGGATAGACCGTCCACCCAGTTCCGCTACCCACTTCTACTAAGGCTGAGCTTAATAGGAGCAAGAGACTTGGTGGCAACAACCAGAATGAAATATTATTTAATCGTGGAAATGCCATGTCAGGCGCACCTATCAGAATCGGAACAGACCAATTACCAGATCCACCTATCATCGCCGGCATAACCATAAAAAAGATCATTAAAAAGGCGTGAGCCGTTATTAAAACATTATAAAGTTGATGATTCCCACCAAGAATTTGATCGCCGGGTCGTGCTAATTCCATACGAATCAGTACTGAAAAGCATGTGCCCATCACTCCAGCAATCGCACCGAAGATGAAATAGAGAGTCCCTATATCCTTGTGGTTAGTGGAGAACAGCCATCGAACCAGATTTGTCATACTTTATTGACTTTTTCGTAAAAAGGTTCCGCTCTTCCTCTAAAAATGAAGGGAGACTTGCTCTTTCAATTCAATATTCAATCGCCTTGGTTTTTCCAAGAAAGGCATGGGAGTTTTAGGCGTCAGAGAAAAAGAGGCGCGTTGTATGAGAGAATCAGGTCGCCGTAGTTCATTTCTAATAAAAGAAGATCAGACATTATAACAGGAATGAGATCAAAAAGGCCAACTCGGCATCGACAAAGGGATAAATGGATTCATGAAGGAGCACGATTCCTGAGAACTTCTGTGGCCCAACATTTATTAAACCCCCTTTTCTCGGGCAATAGGGGTTCCTCTTTCTACTCCGAGGCTAGAGTTTCTAGAGTTTTTTGCTTGGTTGTATTCGTTCCAGGGGAAGAAAAGTGAGTTATCTAGTCCATATTTCTCTATGAGAGTTCTAATTTCGCTTCGTATTGGCAATCTGCCCTGGGTCTCATCTTCTGCATTATGGCAAGCCCGCGTTAACCACGATTTCAGATCTTTGGGGTGCAGTGTGGTCGTTTTCTTTCCGCGCGACTTCGCTACCAATTCGATTGATCAGCAGATCTACCATTTCGATTGGGGAAGGCACTTTCTCTATGTTGACCCCAGGATATTTCCTGGCTTCATTCCTAATCAGGGGCTCTAGCAGGTCGGCTAACTCCTGCTTTTGTTTTTTGACTGCTAAGAGAACTTGCTCATTCGCATCAATCACTGCCTGTTCGGCAGTCGACACGTTGAGATCGAATAAAGGTTGCTTGGAGGAACTACCAACACTTCGATCGTTCCCTACGTATAGACTCAGGTTTTCCTCTATGAAAGAGAAAAGCCATTCGCCACATTGAGCCAACATCATAAAGGAAATAGGTCCCTTCAATCCCCAACTGACTAAGACCCAGCCGAACTTCCTCTACCGCCTTGCTCTTGGAAACCGCGCGTGCTCTCTCCTAATGATAGAGTCTAGCTTAGCCGGGAGTGAGTCCGCAGGAGTTTGGTCCAATTCTCGTTGGATGGCTTGAGTATAGCCCGGCTCAATGGCCCCGTGCACATGCTGCTGCAAAAACAGCAAAAACCCATTCAATTTTGATAATTTGGACAGGGTCAGTGGGTCCTCAATTTCCCCGGGGATGTGCACAACGCTGGCACAGTAGAACGGGGAGTCCAAAGCTTCCCATATATGTTCATTTGGAACAGGTCGCCCCTCCAGAACAGGGTGACTTTGTTCAAGGGCACCAGAAGACACTGGCGCGGAGCCCGATGGAGCCATATACGTGGCCTCGGTAGCTATGAGGGCCCTCATAGCGAAAACAATGGCAAAACTTAGACCGCCGGAGCATCCAAGTTTGATCAAGAAGAAAGAGAGGGCGCGACTCCCCAAAAGGAATCCTACCTTTTTGACCGAGGAAAAAAAGAAAATCAAACATATTTTATGAAAAACAAGATAAAAAAACAAATAGGATAGACCGAGAAAGGTAAAAATGATGACTACTGAATATAGGAATTGCCGCATTCTAGGAGATAACGGGCGAAGGATATTCATGATATTGGCTTAGATTTTTCTTTGGTACGAGAAAGACAGAAAAGAAGGCCTCACCATTTCCGTGAGAGATCCGATCTCAGTTGTTTTCAACTTTATCTCCTTCTCAATCGGTAGGCCTTTGCCGGGGAAATAGTAGTGAGAAGAACCGGCCTTTAAAGCAACGTATACGACCAACACTTGCGTGACACATCCGATACAAGTTTGTTTTAAGAGATAGTTACGACTTTGCTTCCTTCTTCTTGCATACCAAGATAGGAATAGATTCTTAGTGGAGATGAAGGGATTCAGAAGGGGATAACCACTGACTTCTCTTATGAAATATTGAATCGACTTCAACTAGCTACCTTAAACCAACAGGCAACGAAACGAGATGAGGCCATCGAGTGAGTGATCCTGCAGTAACTCCTGGGGAACTACCTGAGAACCCTACTATTGAAATAGTTTTTTTATTCACAACAACCCTTGAATAATGTCTAACGCTGCCGCAAAGAAGTGGCTGTTCACCCCTTCCGCAGACAAGCTTTGGTACATAATAGAAAGATGCGTAAGATCGTGGATGGTGGCATCCGTAAGCATATACTCATAAAGTATATCGTAAGCATTGCGACCCTCTGGTAAGAGAACATTCCATTGGTGGAACAAAAGGTCTAACTGGGTCGCAATGTGCTCATGTGCTGTTTCGGCTACTGATTCGTTCACCGTTTCTTGCATTGCAAGTTTTCAGGACTCAGCCCAAAAGGATTTGAATTTGTTGCGGGCCGAAGGCGCCCTGCTCTCCATATCGCTCCAAAAAACGATCGGAAAGATGTAGGCGGGATTTTGTACTAATTGTAGCAGATAATTTAAGACCAAATCGGCCAAGTTTTTGGCATTCTGATTTTTTTAATTGATTCCCTCCATACAGAAAGAGAGTCCTTCCTGTACGAGTAGTGAAAAACGAAATGAGAGCCGCGGTTGGTTGTTGACCAACAGAAAGCATGGGAAAAAGAATTATCGGATAAATCGACTTTCTATCCGTACACGGGGTCTGGTTAGGACTCAATGTACACTTTCCTTATCTTATATAGGAGAATACAAAAACCCATTTCAAGCCAAATAAAAAGAGTTGGTAATGGGATATCCCGAAAGAGGAGAATCGCCTGCTAGTGCTAGATGCGCTGCTAAGGAAAGCAGATCGTTAGATTCTTTTACTACCGCAACATCTAATAGGAGCTTTGAAGCTAACTCAACTAATAGGGATACCGGGAATAAGTACAGATAGTTTTAAGCTTTCCGGTAGCGAGAGGAAAAGGCTTGAATCAATTGAATAAACTTAGAATGAATCTAAAATGATGATAGGTGCAACGGTTGCATGAAGCACACAACCATGAGACACCCGACTAATGCGTTCGTGAGCCCCTAAAACAGCGTTGAAATCGCCAATAACCATCATGCAATCTAAGCTCAATCTCCAGAAACCATTGACCATTTATTTACGACGTGCGATTTCGCCACACATCTCTGGCATAGGATCTTTCATGCATTTGATGTCTCCATTGATCTGACTTGGGGCTTTCACACTCTTTGTCACCAAGCCATGCAACTCTCACTGAGTCCGCCGCTTTCCTCTCTTTGGCGGGTTGCTTTTGTCACAGCTATCTGGGTGATTTGGTCTGCAAGAAATAGGTTCCTATTTGACAGCATCACACCGAATTTACACATGGCCGCGTCGTTTGTTTGGGCGGCGCTTCGGGAAGCTAACTCATTTGACATCGGATCCATGATCAATTCGCAGACTGATCTGCTTAGACTTCGGGCGTTGGGGCTTAAAGGGAAACCACGCAAAGCTCCGGTGATCCACTCTATTCAATGGCAACCTCCACCTCCTGGATGGATGAAAGTTAATACAGATGGATGCTCGAGAGGTCAGCCAGGACCATCGTCATGCGGAGGAATCTTTCGAAACTGCAGAGGGTTTTGGGGCGTATTTCTAAAGGCGAAAGCGGGCTACAACGTGGAAAAGAGTTTGCTTTGACACCTTCGGTCCTGAGAAAAGCGATCCACCTCTACAAACCCGTCTACCAATATTCCACTGATTAGGCGGAGACAGGATTCGAACCTGCAGTCTTCAGGTCATGAGCCTGATGAGTTGACCATTCCTCTACTCCGCATCTTCATTTCTTATTTCTTCTCTTACGAGATTTCTTCTTT
>OX940740.1:5000-10000 GCA_954870855.1 Scutellaria minor
GTCGTGGTCTTCCAAAGTTTACCAACGGTATGGACGAATTCGTCACTTCATCCAAATGTGTAAAAGATTCTAGCCGCACTTAAAAGCCGAGTACTCTACCGTTGAGTTAGCAACCCGAAGAAACTATAGATTAAACAAAACTTCAACAAAGGTTGTATCTATACAACCCGAACCAAATTCAATTTAATTGAATTTAAACAAAGAGAAAAGAGATTTGACAATCTAATCAAACCATTGACATTGAGTTAAAAAATCTAAAAAAAACAGATTTTCGAATGGATTAATTTTTCTGTTTTGATTAGATGAAAATGCAAGAAATTATCAGATAAAATAAAAAGTTAGAAAATTGTCAAAATTGATAGAGCATCCCTTATGCTATCTAGCTTTTTTTTCAATCACAAAAACCTCTTGTATCAAAGAAAGCATCATTTGAATAAGATAAAGTCAAAAAACTACGGGACAGAAATAAATAGACCCGGTTCACTTATCACGATGAATTATATTTGTTCAATACAATATTGTCAATATAAATGTTGAGAAAAGAAGACAGTCGAAAAACGAAATTGCATTGTTAAATTGAAATTCAAAGAATTTCAATTTAACAATGCAATAATATTCAAAATTGTCTGGATTGTCACTACATATCTAATCTACATAGATAGAAAAAGTCAAAAAGTGTAAATGGAAGACTAAAAAAAATAAGAATTCAAAAAAATATAGGATTTTTTAGTCCCTAATGTATTTCATCAATCTAAGTGGAATAAGCAAAGTTGATTCATTGTTGGTTAGTCGAGTTCCAATGAAAACCACACAATTAAAGGGAAATGCCCTAATTTGATATTTATAAGTTTATAAGATAAAAAATTAGGGTTTTGTCATTCTAGATAGACCACCTAGATCATCGAATTCGACGGAAACTATGAAAAATAAAGACGAATACAGCAGAAAAAAAAGGCGGGGTCCACAAGTAGAGACAAATTAGACAAAGTTATATACAAGTCGCTACCCCGGTATTTCTTTAATTGAATTTCATTTGATTAGACGGAAGCTCCTTAAAAACTTCCGCTTTCTTTAAAAGATTCTGAACAGTTCCTGTGGGTTGAGCACCTTTTTCAAGGAAATATAGAATAAGAGGAACATTTAAATAAGTTTCATTCTTCAGTGGATCATAAAAGCCCACTTTTCTAAGATCTTTTCCTTCTCTTCGGGATCGAACATCAATTGCAACGATTCGATAGACGGCTCATTGGGATAGATGTAGATGAACAATACCCCCCCTAGAACCGTATAGGAAGTTTTATCCTCATACGGCTCACGAAAAAATGATTTGATTCGAAGTTTTGTCTATATATATACAATATATACAATTCTAATAAATAAAATGACAAATGGGCCTAAAAAATCAATTAGACTATGATTTCAGTCTTTTTTTTTCTTCCTGAAAATGAAAAAATAAACCATTCGTACTCATAACTCAAGTTGGATAACTCTCAAATAGTTCAAAGGAAAAATCTTGAGTCAATTTCATTTTTTGAGTAGTCTTTACTCCCTTTTGTTTGTCTCGTTTAAACTATTTCCAATTCTATTTGGATTCTTTAGTCCGATCCAGTTATTGAGACGATCGACACAATTAGACAATTATAAAGGGTGTTTCCTTGTTGTTAGATCCTTTTTCCTTTCCTTATTTTTAATCATTGGGTTTAGACATTACTTCGGCGCTTCTTAATCCTTTCAAAATAAAATGGCAGCAACATACCCCTTTTTGATTTCTTTCGATCAAAGAATCCTATGGACAGTCGATTCCCGCGTGATACGCTTTGAGTCGAAAAATTTTGATCAATTTCAACAAGTTTTGCTTTTGAATTGTAAACTTGCTCGAATCGGATCCTTTTGATTCCTATATATGTTCCATATATTTACGAAGTTGTTCCTCCAATTGATTGGCATTAACCCTAGATCCTTGCCCCCGAGAAATGAATTAATACTTTCTATTCAAGCTCCATCATGGACTATTTACAACCCAACAAAAAACGAAGGGTTCAAGTGTAACAGAACAAACAATGTCGAGCCAGGAGCACCCTCATTCCTAGACAAATCGAAAATGGTGGATGTAAAAATCCACAACGGATCGTGTCCTTCAAGTCGCACGTTGCTTTCTACCACATCGTTTCAAACGAAGTTTTACCATAACATTCCTCTAATTTGGAACCGGTATGGATTGATTCAATTATGGAATCATGAATAGTCATTGTTTCAGCTGTCCATAGACATCGTAATCTATACTTTTCTTCTATATATGAATATATGATATGTAGAACTCTTTTTCTGAAAAAGTCTTAGCAAGACAGCATTTTTAACATACTTTTAACATACATAAATAATATATAGATACGAGAAAGAAATAGAAATAGAGAAACGAATAGCTTTTTGAATCTCCATCTTCAAGTGACTGAATAGGATAGATTAAACGAATTCCTATTTTTAAAATTTCCTATTTAGACATGATTTTTCAATTTGATTTAATTTGAATATAAAATGGAACAATAAGCATCACCTTGGATCTTCCTATGAAGATCAGTCTTTCTTTTTGAATTGACTCATCACTGATTTAATTTCAAATTTCTATTTGAAATAGATCAAAGAAACGAATAAAGAAATCTATTTTTTTTCATGAGATGTATAAAGATGAGATGTATAAAAAAATGATGTAAGTGAAGATTTGAATCTTTCTGATTACGAAAAGAAAAATCGAAAAAAATAGGGAGGGGTTTTCGTATCTATCAGATAGACTGAAGAATTGTGACTGTTATAGATATTCTATAATATAGAATATCTATAATTTCAGTTTAAATAATTTAAGAATTACAAATATTTTTCACAAAAACCAAAAAATTTTCTTGTCATTGAAATAGAATAATATATACCATATAAGCTAAACATTTCCTCATTTTATATGATTATATTATATGATTGATATGCATTTGGTTTAACATGGGGTTGAGTAATATCGACTCTTGTCATAATCAGAAAGTGAATAAAAGGGATAGGATAAATCGCCCCTGCCTCAATTGTTAGATCGATTTCCAACTTTTCAGTAGAGTCAAACACGAAATACCTAAATCAAAAATCAATCAAAAATCAAATAAGATTCAAAGAAAAAACATTGGCTCCATAACACATTTCTATATAATATGGAACTTGATCGTTTGTTAATGAAATTAGAAGAGACACAGATAATTAAATTATATAGGGATTAACTCCTATCCGCCCCCCCATTTCTTTCTAGGGGAATAATGGAGCATAAAAAATGGATCTACGCTGGGACGGAAGGATTCGAACCTCCGAATAGCGGGACCAAAACCCGTTGCCTTACCACTTGGCCACGCCCCATTTCAATTTCGAATCGACACCAAGAAACAATAATATTGGTATTGCTTGTTTGTCAACTCCAGTCAAAATATCTATAGAATAGATTGGTACTAGGATTTTGATCTATATAGATATAGAATTCAACTTAATTTATTGATCATTACATAGAATTCAATTAAGATATTGTATGAAAGTATGATTTCTTCTATTCTCCTTTGAGAATTGGAGGATTTTTGATTGGGTGGATTCAAAGAAGAAGAAGGGTGTCTACCTTACTTACTTTCTTTTTCCTTATATCAAAAACGCAATCAAAATGCAATTATCTCCAAGAACAAAATGTCTGTTATGCTTAATATCGTTAGTTTGATCTGTATTTGTATTAATTCTCCCCTTTTTTCGAGTAGTTTTTTCTTCGGCAAATTGCCCGAAGCCTATGCTTTTTTGAATCCAATCGTAGATGTTATGCCAGTCATACCTCTTCTTTTTTTTCTCTTAGCTTTTGTTTGGCAAGCTGCTGTAAGTTTTCGATGAGCTCCTGAATAATAATATCCTAGAAAATGCACAATTTCCTCGATACAAAAATTTGAACAATTGAAAAAAATAAGATAAGTTTTAGAGTATGAACCCTTGATTCGCACACTGAAATTCGTGGATAGTCGCCAAAATAAATATAAATATAGGGCTTACGTCCGTTTCCTCATTTTTGACCCTTTTCCGGTGAAAGACCCTAGCCCTATGTAGGGTCTCCCACAATATCTAATGGATATAAACGAAAATTTTTGTTAATGAAAAACAAATGAATTTGTGACAATGCATTTATAGAAAAACCTCATTTCTTGGTGTCAAATATAGGAGATGTGGTAAAAAACTGGAAGATCTATTCTCTTTTTTTTTCCAAAAAATCATCTTGGAGATTGTGTAATGCTTACTCTGAAACTCTTCGTTTATACCGTAGTGATATTTTTTGTGTCTCTCTTTATCTTTGGATTCTTATCTAATGATCCGGGGCGTAATCCTGGACGGGAAGAATAAAATACAAAGGGTTTTCCTTGGTTAATTTTCAAATTTTCTTAGGATTTTATCTATTCTACACGTTTCGCTAAGATTTGAAAAATTTGAAAAAAAAAAGAAATCAATTCATCAACGGAAACGGAAAGAGAGGGATTCGAACCCTCGGTACGAATAACTCGTACAACGGATTAGCAATCCGACGCTTTAGTCCACTCAGCCATCTCTCCCAATTGAAAAAGATAATTACTACATTACACATAACGTAAGGAATCTTTCTTTATCTTTCTTCTTTATCGATTATATTATATATATAGATCCACAAATCGGGAATTTCCTTTATCTAAAAGATGGGCTCGACCGCGCGAACAATCGAACTAAAAAAAAAGCAAGACTTCTTTGTGTTGATTTTGTTCGAAAGGCCCTTCTTATTCTCACGGCCCGGCCTGGTCAGTACCTATACCTAGCCGGGCTCTTTTTTTTGTTGTTGTTCCAACGAATTATAGATAAATAATGATTTATCTGATTTGAAAACAAAAAAGACTTTTTTTATTATATTAATATATTCATGGAACAACAACAAAAAAAAGACTATTTACATTCTTTTTCTTATTATATTTTAA
>OX940740.1:15000-20000 GCA_954870855.1 Scutellaria minor
TTTTTGTTTCTATCCACAGAGTTTTTGTGGAAACCCCAGAACCAGAAGTAGTAGGATTCATTTTTTGGTTCCGAACTATTATTTCAATTCTTCCATCTTTTCTTGATTTTATCTCTTTTTTCAGCCAATTCACAGCCACAACGATATGAAAGGACTTCTATTGGAACCCGCACACAGTAGTAGGGCAAACGAAATATATGTTTAGTTCATATATAACTAGTCAATATCTAATATCACATATACATGCCTTTCTTCCATAACGTAAACCATTAGAGTCAATCGGATTCGAGAATCAATCCATTTTTTCGTTTTTTGTAAATTCGTTTCTCCCTTCCGTTTTATTTATCATTATTTCAACGGAATACAATTTAAATGGGGCAGATTAAATTGATTAGTGCGAATTGTTGTATTATTATTTGATTGATCTAAGTTTAATCAATTTATTATTTATTAATATTTTCTTTTGGTCAATTTTTGAATAAAATCAACTGTAAATGGAAAGTAGAATCCTTTCTCTTGTTTTTTATTTAATCACACGTCGTAAAATATATCTTATTCAAATCATAATTTGAATAAGAAGATTGCCTGACCAATATAATTGAAAGTAAATATTCGTCGAGGAAAGGTAGGATATTAAGTGGACGAAAAAATCATTTTAGGAAAAAGATCTTTTAGATCTCTTTCCTTTTTTTTACAACTCTCTAATATCCTAATTTTTGAATTCTTTTTTCCTAATGGTTTCTATCGTAGTATATAGAGTCTTGTATATTTCTATTCCTTAAGTAAATCATCTTTAGCCGCGCATACATTGCTTTGCATTAAGCGAAAAAAAGACTAGTTCAGTGATGACCCTCCATAGATTCACCTATATAAGCCGCGGCTAAAGTTGCAAAAATAAGAGCTTGAATACCACTTGTAAATAATCCAAGGAACATGACGGGGATAGGAACCACCGAAGGTACTAAAGAAACAAGAACAACAACTACTAATTCATCCGCTAAGATATTCCCGAAAAGTCGAAAACTAAGTGATAACGGCTTTGTGAAATCTTCTAAGATGTTAATGGGTAAAAGGATTGGGGTCGGTTGAATATATTTCCCGAAATAACTTAATCCCTTTTTGGTAAGACCCGCATAGAAATATGCCACTGACGTGAGTAAAGCCAAAGCAACAGTAGTATTTATATCATTCGTGGGTGCGGCTAACTCTCCATGAGGTAATTCTATGATTTTCCAAGGTAAAAGAGCTCCTGACCAATTAGAAACAAAAATAAATAGAAACATAGTTCCAATAAAAGGAACCCAAGGGCCATATTCTTCTCCAATTTGGGTTTTACTCACATCTCGAATAAATTCAAGAACATATTCGAAGAAATTCTGACCCCTAGTCGGAATGGTTTGTGGGTTCCGAACAGCTATAGTAGCTGAACCTAATAAGATGGCAATTACAACCCAAGAAGTAATAAGTACTTGGCCGTGTACTTGGAACCCCCCTATTTGCCAATAGAAATGTTGGCCTACTTCCACACCGGATATATCATATAACCCTTTTAGTGTGTTGATGGAACATGATAGCACATTCATATTGCCCTCTAAAAAAAATCGAATTTTAAACAAAATTATTTTGATTCAACCATCTCTTTGTCTACTTGAATCGGATATTTTGAATATCAACTAATATTTTGAATACTAACTAATCACATAATATCCCCGGTTATTTTTATCTATTTTCCAAAATTCATAAATAATAACCGATTCCATAAATCTATCGGATTTTTGAAAGAAAAATGTATTAGCTTATTACTAGGCCTACTAAAGGCACAAAAATAGAGGGAAAGTGGAAAGTTGTCATAAATATGGGGTACCTCGATTTACTATTTGTACCTGTTCTTATTTTTTTTAAATATCATATTTTTTATTTATACTAATAAATCAAGGATTTCTTATATAGCTAGAATGGCCCTCACTAATTGCGAATACTAATTTATTAAGAATTAAGCGGATTGAAGATATAGCGTCATCGTTTGCTGGAATCGAAATATCTGCAAGATCGGGGTCACAATTTGTATCGATTAAACAAATTGTTGGAATTCCCAAAGTGATACACTCTCGCAGGGCTGTATATTCTTCATGTTGATCAACGATGATTACAATGTCGGGTAACCCTGTCATATATTTAATCCCGCCCAGATATGTTTGTAAGCGAGATAATTGTCTTTTCACCACAGCCGCATCTCTTTTCGGAAGACGGTTTAGTCTTCCCCTTTTTTGTTCCATTCTCAAGTCCTTGAATTTATGAAGTCTCGTTTCTGTAGTAGACCAATTCGTTAACATCCCGCCGAGCCATTTTTTATTAACACAATGGCACCGGGCCTTTATTGCAGCCTGTGCTACTGAATCAGCTGCTTTATTTTTGGTACCAACAATCAAGAATTGTTTTCCCCTACTTGCTGCATCAAAAACCAAATCGCAGGCTTCGGATAAAAAACGAGCAGTTTTAGTAAGATTTGTAATATGAATACCTTTACGCTTTGCGGAGATATAAGGTGCCATTTTAGGATTCCATTTCCTAGTACCATGGCCAAAATGAACTCCTGCCTCCAGCATCTCTTCCAAGTTGATGTTCCAATATCTTCTTGTCATTTCTCCCCACACCCCCCTCCCTTTATTAAAAAAAAGAGACGAGTAACCCTGAACTGAAATAAATAATTGTTCCGACGGAACCTTCTTTTCTACCGTAGATTGGCTGTAGATAGACGAATAAGCCATTAATCTTTTCTATTTCTTACTATTTTTGATTACCAAATCAAATGACTGCACCAAATACATATACAGATAGTCAAAAAGATGAATCCGCTTTTAGGAATCATTTAATCCTATAAATGATTGTTCTGGTCTATCGTGGAAATTCTTTGAAAGAAAAGAATCAAATAATTTTCTGTGGTGAAACAAAATATCTCTCATTTCCCCCCCAAATAGATTGTTTTTTTTTGTTTCCATTTCCAAGGGGCTCCTGTTATGTTGTTTTTGTTTTGAAGGGGTCATTAATCCTTTCAATCCGGTACCAACGGGTATCATACCCCCCAAAACAACGTTCTCTTTCAGGCCCTTCAACCAATCGATTCGACCCCGGAGAGCTGCTTTTGCTAAAACTCGAGCAGTTTCTTGAAAACTCGCCTCAGATATGAAACTTTGAGTATTGAGAGCTGCTCTTGTTATTCCCAATAAGAAGGCTCGGTAACAAACCGCTTCTTCCAACGCGCGTCCCATTCGTTCCGCCCGCAGCAATCCAATTAGTTCTCCCGGCGAAAAAACATTAGACATTCCATCTTCTGAAACCAACACCTTGGATGTTATTTGACGTACAATAATTTCTATATGCCTATTATGAATCTGCACCCCTTGGGATCGATAAACCTTTTGGATTTTATTAACCAAAGAGATACGGCTTTGCACTATAGTTAGCTCAGCAGCAATCAAGAATGCCCACGGCATTCCAAGAATTCTTGGAATACGTTCGTTCCAACCCTCAATCCTCTTTTCTAGATTCATCGATATTGAATCAATCGAACGCACTTCTAACACCTGTTCTACTTTTGGAAGCCCCTGAGTTATATCGCCGGATCTCGATTTTTCATATATAAATGTAATTAAAGTATCCCCCTCGTACAGGATTCCCCCATAATGGCCATGAACGGTTGCTCCTGGAGTGGCCAAATAGGGCTTAGCTGATCGTATTACTACAGAGTCAACTTCAACAAGTATAACTTGGCCCGATTTTAGGTGTGGTACGTTTTTGGCTATACATATATTTTCACAAATAAACTGCCCAAGACTCATTATTGTAGATGTTTCTTGACAATAATGGGGATGGAGAAAATACCAATTCAAATTGAAAATAATGTTACTGCATGGGTCGGGGTTATAAATTTTCTCATTTTCATCGATTAAATAATATTTAAATTTAATTACTTGAAAAGTCTGTTTTAAATTGTCAAGTTGCAAATAGTTATTTACCAAGATCTGATTATGAGTTATTAAATGGTAAAATGAAGAAACATTTGCAATTAGAATTAGAAGGGCTGTTCCTAAAGGCCCCAGCGAATTATTAATTGGAATTACAGGATCCTTTGTAATTTGAATTGATTCTTTTATCACCTTGTGTATCACATTGTGATTGTGATATTTTACATCGTTGAGTGGACCCATTCGAAAACAATTGGATGATGACAAAATTATCAACGATTGGAATCCCGTATTTCTATTCAACAATGTATGAATAGTTCTTTGATTTTGATTAAGGGGTTGTTGAATTCTTGCCTTGGAATAAATCGAAGAAAACGGATTGATTTTGGTGCAATCGGATCCATTATCCGAGAGCAATCTTGAGCCCGACGGATCATTCCTTTTTCCGATATATGAAATGGTGGATTTCAGCAAGTCGATTCTTAGGAAATGTCGAATCAACCCATTTGCCCTTATTTCAACAAAGGAAGCACGAGCTTCTTGACTAGAAGAACTTTTTCTGTCTCGGTCCCAATTCAATACTAAACAAGTCCGAACTAATTGAATATTTGTATCAGAAATTCCTCGAATTGGTTTACCATTTCCATAAAGGATATAATTGACAACTCGAAGTTTCACATTATCCCTTTCCTGCAACAGATCCGGGGGGAAAAGCGTTCCTAAAGTTATACCGTCCGTTATTTCATATGTGACGACAGGCCGAACCAAAACAAAATACGTTTTTTTACTAGGTGTGATCCGTTGAACATAGATCCAATTTTCCCATTTTTTGGATTCCTTAGAATTTTTTTTTCCTGTTCCTGGTGGTATCAAAACGCCGCTATGTCGGGATATCTTATCTGTCTTTCCAGGAAAATGGATATCTCCAGAAAAGATTTTAAGTTCAATTCTTTTTTTTTTTCTCTCCACTCGGACCAACCCGGCTACTCGGCTTCTTATATTTAAAGTAATTTGTGTATCTATCCCAATGATACT
>OX940740.1:30000-32500 GCA_954870855.1 Scutellaria minor
AAAGAATAGGCCTTATTATTCCTACATTTTCTACACGTTCCCATTTGTTACTATGTATTTTGCTTGTGTTTAATCTTTCCTGATTCAAAATCATAATCAATTTTTTGGATTGGTTTCTCAATAGTGTTCGGTCAGAACCAGAACCCCTTTTTGACTCTGCGCCACTGATTCCACTATTATTAGTGAGGAATAATGGAATAATTCGTTCATATTTAGAGAGATAGGGGACATAATGCATATGGATATAGTAAGTCTCGCTTGGGCTGCCTTAATGGTAGTCTTTACATTTTCCCTTTCACTCGTAGTGTGGGGAAGAAGTGGGCTCTAGAAGTACTACTAATTGAGTTCAGGAATCAAACCGTATCAATTGTTTTATAGATCGTTCTGCAACGCATTTGGAACTATTTAAAATAAAAATCTCTGAATTTTGAATCCCGTCGGACTCCGACTCCAATCGATAAATCTATGATATGAATCATACTCTTTCAATTAAAGAGATATCTCATCGATTCCCACCTTTGTATTTCGAAAAGAAAGGGATTCAGATAATTGGAAATTTATTCCAACCTCAAATTCTTACGAAATTTGATATTTCAATCAATGAGAATCGGCTCTGACCATCTTTATAGATGGATACTGAACTTTATAGATGGATACTGAAGAAGACCGGACCCTTTTTTTTCTTTCCCCCTTTAACTCTTCAAAGAAGAAGTGGTTTGGTTAAGTGTATACGCACTTTCTATGATAAATGATATAGAGATGGTGGTTGTCTAACGAGAGACTAGGCAATAATCAACTCTTGACTCGGGCGAGTCGGGGGCATTTACCCTTTTGTTTCTAATTTGAGAAAGGCGATTTATGCTTTATCGATTGATTTCATATCATGGTTCGGGCGTTAAAAATGGGCCAGGTTTGCCCTTCCTTATTAGTAATAAGAAAGGAATTATAATCCTAAGATAAGAATTATTTCAGATTGATGGGAACAAATAGATGTAGCAAATTGGGTATTATGTCAATTCCATACAATATATGGAATTAATATATACATATATGATATGAAGAGAATACTGTAGATTGATCTATAGAAACTTAAGCCTTTATCTTTATTCTAGATTACAACTTTATAGACTAAGTTTATAGACTAAGAGATAGATAGTATGGTAGAAAGATGCATCTTTCTACCATACTATCTATCTCTTAGAAAACTGCCGATTATAGTGCGCTCATTTCATTTAAGTTACGACGTGAAATTGGAATCCTTTTCATTTGACTTCGTTAATTTTTGATAAGAACTCATAAGGAAGGTTTCATTCAATTGAATTTGAAAATTCAATTGAATTAATCATTTTGACTGACTGTTTTTACGTAAATGATAAGCAGAAAGGCCGTAGGAACTAGAATGAATAGTGCAGTAGCAATAAATGCAAGAATATTTACTTCCATAATCTCATCGGTTTTTTACTTCGCAATAACTCGGGATTTAATCCCCTAGAGATGATAAATCTTTCGGCTGTAAATTCAATGAATGAATTACCTCTCGACGATCTTGAATCGGATCAATATCATGAATAACAATATCTGATCTATCAAATCAACCCGTCGTCAAGACTTGAATAGTATAACATAGGAGGTTCTTTTATCCATACCGAATCCAAATTAGGATTCCTGACTCAATCAATCCAAAATTCCTTTATTTATCATCCGTTTCCTTGTTTTTTTCTATAACCTACCTTGAGTCTTCCTTGGACAATCATCTGATGAAGAATAATCAGATTGCCTTTCCACTTCGATTAATTACACAGTTCCAAATCTAAACAAACAATAAAAGCGAAATGTCAAAAATAGGAAAGAAAAAAAGAAATAAAGACTCCTTTTTGCTTTGGGAATGAAAGTATGCCCCTCGACACCCTTTACTAGTTCATAGTAAAGGGAAAAATGAATTGATGTATTTATTTGATTTTGATCCGTCGGGACTGGCGGGGCTCGAACCCGCAGCTTCCGCCTTGACAGGGCGGTGCTCTAACCGATTGAACTACAATCCCGGGGAAAGGAAATAGGGGATCGAGCAGAAAATTTGATTCTTTTTTATCTTCGTATGGGGTATTTCTGAAGGACAGGGGGATTTATACAATCTCATGGTAGATTGGCGGATTATTGGGCCGAGCTGGATTTGAACCAGCGTAGACATATTGCCAACGAATTTACAGTCCGTCCCCATTAACCGCTCGGGCATCGACCCAGGAAGAATTCATTTTAGGCTTATTGGTAATCCATGATTAACTTCCTTTCGTAGTACCCTACCCCCAGGGGAATTCGAATCCCCGCTGCCTCCTTGAAAGAGAGATGTCCTAAACCACTAGACGATGGGGGCCAACTTGACCAACCGCCCTCATACCTCATACTATGATCATAGTATGATCAGTTTTTTGAAATTGTCAATATAATGATAATGGAATGATCAGATCCGAGGGATCTTTTCGTTTTTCATAATTGTATAGAA
>OX940740.1:45000-67500 GCA_954870855.1 Scutellaria minor
CAATTAAAAGAATCTCCGTTCCAGAACCGTACGCGAGATTTTCATCTCATACGGCTCCTCCCTTATGTGCATAAGGAGAATAATACATGAAATCAAAAAAAGATGAAAATATTCTCATTATGGACTGAGCAGGGCTAGTGTTTTTACAAGAAATCTCTAGCCAACCTTTCTGCAAGAGAGCTGTTCTTAACATCAAGCGTGTTGGGACTAGATAGAAATGAGAACTCGAACAATTTCTTTGTTTTCAACGCTTCCTAATTTCCAGGAATTAGTCACTTCAACAACCTTCGATGGTTATATTGGTATCCAAAGTACGAACGAGATGGATATTTGTTGTCTCAACCATTCTTTTAGTCCCGGGCCCAATAAGGAAAGGGGTAATTTCGAACAAGGTTTTCGTGTTGTTGATTACTAGGTGTAGTGCTTCTTCCCTTGTGCTGTCCATTGGTACTAGTGGAGTAGGATTGCCCCATAATACAGAACCTCTAGGTGTAACCTTTCGCTCAATACTAGAATCAAAAATTGAAACATAGCATCTGAGGTTGCATTAATCGAGGATACACGACAGAAGGAATTGTTCTATTTTCAAACTTCACCTTCAACAGGCGTAGATTTATTTCAAAAATTTTCCCGGATCGTGTGTCTTTCTCGTAAGACCGAGAAATATGAAAAAAAAAAGAATCAAATCACACCATCTCTGTAATAGGTAAATGCCTCCTTTTCTCCTGAGGTTGTCGGAATTATTTGCAATAAGATATTGGCTACAATTGAAAAGGTCTTATCGATAAAATTTCCATTTATCCGCGATCTAGGCATAGCTAGCAATCCATTTTATAATTCTTCTCATTCCCTTCTCGTGAGAAAATGATCCCACAAAGAAAAGACTTATACAGTACGAAATAACATAAAAACGGGTTGATTGAAAAAAAAAAAGATTATGGGCCTTCTATTCCAATTGTTTCTTTTTTCCAGGAATCAATAAGAAATAGTTTCAACCTAATTTGATGTAGTAGTATACCAACGAGTGGAACTATTCCAATTTCATTGAAGTTACAGATTCGAGTAACTCGATAAATTTTGATTGAATTATGATACAAAGAAGAAAAAGATCAAATAATAATTCTATTATGAAAATAGAATAACCACCCCTTTTTGATGTTATGTACATAGCAGGTCTACAATCCACTATACAAAATGTTTTATGAATCTAGAATAGAGGGGTAAGTAGGGGAAGGGATTTGGTGTTGAGAACTCTAAAACCGCAAAGAAATTTTAGAATTTGTAAGTTATGGAATCGTAGTCTATATAGAATTATCATAATTATGATATACAAAGTATCGATTAACCCTAGTCTAAAAAATCTAGACCTATCAATCAGTTGATTCGTTCTAATTCATTGATTTAATCGATTCGAAATAGTAGGAGTCATTTTTGCAAACACGAATCCCTCTTTTAATTTAATTAATTCAAAAAAAATTCGTAAGAAAACAACTGTTTCTTTATCCTGGAGCCTGAAAAGAAGGCTCTTTCTTTACTTTGATGAAAAATTTTCTATTTTTATTTGTAATAGTCATATTAATTACTATATAGTATATAGTTAAAATGGATTGGGCGTATCTATCCAATAATCTAGAATGGAATATGAAGAACTCACTATTCACTCGGTTTTTGGTTCATAATCATTATGTAAGAGAATTGTGTAGGAGAGATGGCCGAGTGGTTCAAGGCGTAGCATTGGAACTGCTATGTAGGCTTTTGTTTACCGAGGGTTCGAATCCCTCTCTTTCCGTACCTTCACTTAATAGACCCATTTGATTTTTTTATTAAAAACACCGGATCAAATAGCAATGGAGACCTTTATTCCACCAGTTAGACCTTTCATTGATATAGATTCTCTATTCCGAATTGCCATGACTAGGAAGAATACTGGAAAGAATATGAAAATAGCCCCGCGGGCTGTGTACATAAATGGGATAAAATCGGGATCAAACCCGTATTTTTCTTGCTTAACCTTAAGGTTAATTTAATTTGACGAAAGGAAATAAAATTGCCCGAACCTTATTTGAGTTTAGGTTTAAGTCTGACGAGAATAATATTCTACGACTAGCAATTCGTTTATTTTCAAACCGATCCATTTACTCTCTATTATTTGATTGACTACTCCTTTATATTGGAATGGGTAAAGGGTCAAATAGTTTGGCACTTCTGCCTGAGGAGAGGAGTTGAGAGAATTTTGAATCAGAGTTCTGGATTTTTGTTCATCCTTCGCCGTAATAATATCTCGGGGTTTGCAGCGATAACTTGGTATATCTACTATACGCCCATTCAGTAAAATATGTCTATGGTTAACTAATTGGCGGGCTGCGGGAATAGTCGAAGCCATACCCAATCGAAAAAGGATGTTATCCAAACGCATTTCAAGTAATTGTAGTAAAACTTGACCTGTTGACCCCCTGGCTTTTCCGGCGATACGAACGTATTTAAGTAATTGTCGTTCTGTAAGACCATAATGAAAGCGCAATTTTTGTTTTTCTTCTAGTCGAATACGATATTGAGATTTTTTCCCGGAACGGGATTGGTTTCTAAGATCACTTCCGGCTTTAGGCCTTTTATTAGTTAGTCCTGGTAAAGCCCCCAGGCGGCGTATTTTTTTGAAACGAGGTCCTCGGTAACGCGACATAAAGACTCCTTATTCTTAATTTAGAATTCATTTCATTCTTTTTTTTTTTGAAAAGAAGTAGTGTACTTGTACTATAAAGAAAAGAAGAATGAGATAAATTGGATAAATATCCAAACTTTCCATTATTATATAATAATTATATATTAGTATATATATAAAAGATCCTTTTCCTGACACGGTTGGGAGTTCACTATAAGTTAACCTATAACTTAATCTATAACTTAATAAATTCATGGATTTTTGGAAAGAGGGGAAGACACTTTTTCAATATTCTTTGATTTCAAATTCCAAAGGAAGATTATCCGTTTTTCTTGAATAAAAAAATGAAAAAGAGAAAAAAGCCGGCTATCGGAATCGAACCGATGACCATCGCATTACAAATGCGATGCTCTAACCTCTGAGCTAAGCGGGCCCACAGAATAAACATTTTCTATGCATAGGAATTCAATACACTATAGTATAGTGTCTCTAGAAATCTATAATTCCCAATAAATATTGGATATTATAGAACATAACGATTTATATAGCGATATATAATTTTGATTTCTTTATCACAATTCTTAATTCGAATACAATTCGAATATTATTCTATTCGATAGTCAATCTTAAATATTTTTAGAGAGTCTAGTCAAATTTTCTTTATTTTATTTTTGATTTTGAATTCACATGGCATTTGAAATTCTTTTTTTTAGACTTCTCTATTTTCTATCCTATATATTTTGAATTCTAGATTTCTTTCAAATTTGATTGATTAGTTATAACTAATCAGACATTCCTCGGCTTTCATTCGTAAGGGGTAAGTTAAGAAAAAAAAAAAAAAGAATCGACCCTTCAAGTATCCCCCCTTGCGTGGGGAAATGGCAGGAAGAGAAAGATATATACCCCATATATATCTTTCTATATTGAATTGCCGATACAGAAATGATAAAATCAATTTGATTGGATCAAATATGGGTTTCCTGTAGGTAAGAAAAGGTAATAAAGAAAATACTTTTTTCGAGATAGTAATCACTATCTAATAAATTAATCCAGTATAAATGAAAGAAAAAAGGAATGATATCATAATAAGATCCGAATCTCAAAAACAAAAGAAAAGTAAGAGGGGATGTGGCGAAATCGGTAGACGCTACGGACTTAATTAGATTGAGCCTTGATGTGGGAAACCTACTAAGTGATAACTTTCAAATTCAGAGAAACCCCGGAATTAATAAAAATGGGTGATCCTGATCCAAATCCTGTTTTCTGAAAACAAAGGCTCAAAAAACGAAAAATGGGATAGGTGCAGAGACTCGATGGAAGCTGTTCTAACAAATGGAGTTAGCTGCGTTGTTAGAGGAATCCTTTCCGCGGAAACTTCAGAAAGGATGAAGGATAAACGTATCTATTGAATACTATATCAAATGATTAATGATGGCCCGAATCTGTATTTTTGAATATGAAAAACGGAAGAATCGGTGTGAATTGATTCCACATTGAAAAAAAAAATGGAATATTCATTCATCAAATCATTCACTCCACGGTCCAATAGGTCTTTTAAAGAACTAATTAATCGGACGAGAATAAAGATAGAGTCCCATTCTACATGTCAATACCGGCAACAATGAAATTTATAGTAAGAGGAAAATCCGTCGACTTTAAAAATCGTGAGGGTTCAAGTCCCTCTATCCCCAAAAAAGGCCTATATTGGCTCCTAAAATAAAAATAGTTATCCTATCCCCCCTTTTCATTAGGGGTTCCAAATTCCTTTATCTTTCGGATTCTTTGACAAACGTATTTGGGCGTAAATGACTTTCTCTTTTCACATGTGATATAGAATATACATCCAAATTAAGCAAGGAATCCCTATTGAATGATTCACAATCAATAGCATTGAAATTCCCGGACTTGGAGAAAACTTTGTAATCTCCCTTGTCCCTTTAATTGACATAGACTCCAGTCATCTAATAAAATGAGGATGGGATGCTACATTGGGAATGGTCGGGATAGCTCAGCTGGTAGAGCAGAGGACTGAAAATCCTCGTGTCACCAGTTCAAATCTGGTTCCTGGCACATGGTTAAATTGTATGAGGTCTTTCTTTTATAAATTCATTGATATCAAGCGAGATTCATACTAATTTTGAATCTGGATCATAATACATACTTTTCTCTATCTTGGCGAGATATACCCCATCTATAAAATAGATGGGTAGAGTTTCTTAAATTATTAAATAAATAAAATGAAATTCGATTTTCTCTTTTTTTTCTTTCGTTCAAAAAGAATGTTAATACTTCATACATAATACATATTTCATATTTGAAAGGTTCAATTGGGTTGGTTGAAAGAACAAAAAGTCAAAGTTGAAATAGACAAGATTCGGTTCAGATACAAATAAATCGAATTCGGCACTCTTCCTTTTTTTAGTAGTTTCGTTCCTATTCGATTTCCTAATTCGTCTCGACATGACTTTCTAGAACCGGTCATAGGCGCAGTACAAGGTTCATGACGCAGAACTCGTTTCATTCATCCTATTGACTTGGCTCATACGAAATAAGTATCCTCCAAATAAATCTAAGAATCCCAACGAATCCGCAATTCTACCTTTTTTGTTAGCCTATCCACAATTCCCTAATACAAAAGAGACATTCTGGTTAATCTAGAACAGAAAGCCAATCCTTGAATCTCTGAAATTTTATAAGTGGAAATGACTTTCTTATCATTCAATGAGCATCTTGTATTTCATAAAAATTGGGGGCAATATAATCCTTCCGTAAGGGCCATCCTATCCAACTTTCAGGCATTAAGATACGTTTCAAGCGCGGATGATTATCATAAGAGATTCCCAACATATCATAAGATTCTCGTTCTTGAAAATCCACGCTTTTCCAAACCCAGAAAACGGACGGAATTCTAGGATTCCTCCTTGAGGCAAACACTTTTATGCATACCTCTTCTGGTTGATCCGCACCATACTCTATTCTGGTAAGATGATACACACTAGCTAATAGTCCGCCAGGTGCTACATCATAGGCACATTGGGAGCGTAGATAATTGTAACCATATAGATATAAAATGACAGCAATGGAATGCCAATCCGCGGGCTTTATTTGTAAAGTCTCTATTCCTTGATAATCAAAGCCCAAAGATCTATGAATTATCTCATGCTTGACTAGCCAAGCAGACAAACGACCCTGCATCTTTTTTATCTCCCACATTTTTATATTTTTATTTAGAATATTTCAATTCTCGATCAAATTGATGAAGATTGGCCCGCTACTTGTTATTCTGTACAAAGAAGTCCTGCCTAATTCGCCAATTCTTGAGAAGATACTGAACTTTTATATTTGAAAAAGTTTTCAGTAGGGATCTCTGAAGTCGATGGCGATTGGTAGAGGAATCTTTGATCATAATTTCCAGTATTCATACTGCGTCCAACATGAAACTTGTGATTGGTCGTAAAACACCGATTTGCTTGTTGAGACCTAATTCTATTTTCATAGACTTCTCGAGATATTTTCTTACGAAGTTTTGTTATAGCATCTATAACTGCTTCCGGTTTAGGGGGACAACCTGGCAAATAGACATCCACGGGAATTAGTTTATCGACTCCCCGAACAGTACTATAAGAATCGGTACTGAACATCCCTCCTGTAATTGTACAGGCTCCCATAGCAATAACATATTTTGGGTCGGGCATTTGCTCATATAATCTCACTAAGGAGGGGGCCATTTTCATTGTTACTGTTCCGGCTGTTAAAATTAGATCCGCTTGTCTAGGACTCGATCTTGGTACTAGTCCATAACGATCAAAGTCAAACCGCGATCCTATTAGTGAAGCAAATTCAATAAAACAACAACTGGTACCATAGAGAAGCGGCCATAAACTAGAGAGTCTTGACCAATTTGAAAGATCATTTAATGTAGTTGAAATAACTGAAATTTCGGCTGTTCGATTAAGTAAAGGAAACTCAATGGAATTCATAACTTTTTCAATCTTTTTTCCCCTTTCTTTTTATTGTCTGAATATTCAGGAGCTAAGACCATTCCAGTGCTCCCTTTCGCCATGCATAAACTAAACCAACAATTAAGATAAGCACGAAAATGAAAGCTTCTATAAATACGGATACGCCCAATACATCGAAACTCATTGCCCATGGATAGAGAAAAACCGTTTCAACATCAAAAACAACAAAAACTAGAGCAAACATATAATAACGGATTCTAAATTGTAACCAAGCGTCGCCCATCGGTTCTATACCCGATTCATAACTAGAAAGTTTCTCCGGCCCTTTCCTAATCGGAGCTAAAATCCCGGAAATAAAAAATGCCAAAATAGGAATAAGACTTGATATTATTAGAAATGCCCAAAAAATATCATATTCGTAAAGCAAAAACATAGACGCACTCCTATGAACGTGGAAAATATACCGGATTGGTTGATTCGAATTGAAGTTGTAAAGTCATCCATAACATCCACAACTAGTTAGTCAAAACAAGAATTCATTTTCTTTTTGATTTTGACCAAACTGTCTAGTCTCCTTTGATTATTTGATTATTGCGGCGCATATCTCATTTCAAGATTTTTCGACTGACTTGACCGGGATCCTATCTCCAGTCTACTTCCAGTCGAGTTCATTTTTTTATTTCAATTTTCTTTAATTTCTTTAGTTAGTATAACTCTATATGTTACGCTTAGACAAATTTTCTTGTTTTCACCTAGGATTAGGATTCTTGCTAAAGGAAGTGACTTCACAATAAACTATAATTTTTATCTTGTGTTTCAGAATTTCGAAACTTATTATTCTTTTGAATATTTGAAATTTCTTTTTATTTGATTTCTAGATTTTGATTTTTTAGGAATAGAATCAGAGGCGTCTTTTTGTCGTTTTTTTGTTAGTGATTTAGAATAGAACAAGTATTAAAATGTAAGAAAATGGGCGGGTATTTCCATCTCAGGATTTCGAATATCTTAATTTTAGTGTTGGTATATTCCGTTTATTAGAATCTGGGTGGGGTTTTCTCTTGATTGAATACAGAAAAAGAAGACCATCCCCCTTTTGTTTTGGTGTGCTTCGCTAGGTCTAGTTTTTAGGTATACCAAAGAAAACGAGTATCACTAGCTTAACCCATGTGGACAGGAAAATTCATATGGAATTTCCCTCCGAAGTTAATGACGAAGGGTTGGTTTGTTTATCCACGAGGATCGATCCGATCCCTTGAAATACGTTTTTCTTTCAGTTTTATGTTCTGCTTTAATTAAACGATTCCTGCAAGTGAGTTTCTAGTACAAATTTGGTTTCGATGAACCAACCAGTCAGTTACAAGCAACAAACAAGAATGAAGAACTTAAAATTATACAATTTTGTATTTCAAATTTTCATTTTATAGGGGTTTTAGGGCTATACGGACTCGAACCGTAGACTTTCTCGGTAAAACAGATCAAACTTATTATTATCAAAATGATCTGAACTGTTTCAAAGACCCAACATGCATTTTTGTTTGCATTGGGCTCTTTCATTAACTGATAGAAATATCAGCCAATCCACCATATTTTTTCTTGACAGAAAAATAAGATAAGGAGATGGCTCCACGTGCTCTGATTCAGTATTTGGGATTCTGATCCAGGAACACTACCAAAGTGTTTCAAAGGTGGGGTTATCTTGACGTAGGTCTGCCTCTGGCCAGATCGTTTTAAGTTAAATCAAGTCTCTATTGTTCGGCTTAAAAAATCCAATATGAAACTTCATACACCTTCAAGTTCATAGGACGAAAAGAGATTTTTTAAGGGCCTTGTGCTCATTATGCCCAGCATTGAATGTACTGGTATTCACCTTATCAATATCTCAAATCAATGATGGGGTCTGTTTGGTACCTAAATTGGCACTCAAATCGGACCGAACCATTCGTCAGGCTATTGTTCTCTTAAAATTATAGAGTAAGACATTGATTTCTCAATAAGATCCATTTTTTGGATTGTATGATGGACTCCCCTGAAAAACATTGGCGCGCGTGTAAACGAGGTGCTCTACCAACTGAGCTATAGCCCTTAGTGCTTGTGATGCATATTTTATCATGTATATAATTTGTTGTCAAGATGAATATTCTATGATACAACATCATAAATTTTTGAGTGGTATTACTTAGATTATTATTGCTTATAAGGACTATGATATTTATAATCCATCGGTGGGATGGGTTCCATTTGGTTCTCTTTGGGATGAGAAATGACCTACTTAACTCAGTGGTTAGAGTATTGCTTTCATACGGCGGGAGTCATTGGTTCAAATCCAATAGTAGGTAGAACTTATTAGATACCATTGACTCCGGCATCTAATAAGTTTTTTGCCCCACCCTCTATCTATTTTTATAGATTTTGTGAGTTCTATTTCATTTTTTGAATTGCGTTGTATCAAAATTGGATTCTGCTTGATTGGATTCTGTCGAGTGAATCCAATCAAAATAGGGTTTATAAACAGAACTTCTTTTGATTATTTGAACGCACCACCTAGTTATGAAATCGCATTGACAGCCTCTACTCTTGTCCTAGCTCGTCGGAGAGCTAGATTTGCCTCAATTATTTGTCTCTTTCCTTCAGCTTTTCTCAAATTAGCTTCTGCTATTTCAAGAGTTTGCTGAGCTTCTTGTGGATCAATATCACTACCCTTTTCCGCATCATTTACTAAAACAGTGATCTCATTATTGCCTATTCTAGCAAAACCACCCATAAGAGCCATTGTTAACCATTGGTCCTTAAGGCGTATTCTCAAAATCCCTATATCTACAGCTGTAGCAATAGGAGCATGGTTTGGTAATACGCCAATTTGACCACTATTTGTAGATAAAATGATTTCTTTCACTTCTGAATCCCAAACAATTCGATTAGGGGTCAGTACACAAAGATTTAAAGTCATTTCTTCAAATTGCTCTCCATTTCTAAGTTCATAGCCTTCGCGGTAGCTTCATCGATATTACCTACTAAATAAAAGGCCTGTTCAGGAAGACCATCAAATTCTCCGGAAAGGATCAATTGAAACCCTCTAATGGTTTCTGCTAGACCAACATATTTCCCTGGAGAACCGGTAAATACTTCGGCTACAAAAAAGGGTTGTGATAAGAAACGCTCAATTTTTCGCGCTCTTGATACGGTTAAACGATCCTCTTCGGATAATTCGTCCAAACCAAGGATAGCTATAATGTCCTGAAGCTCTTTATAACGTTGTAAAGTTTGCTTAACTCTTTGCGCAGTTTCATAATGTTCCTCACCAACGATCCGAGGTTGAAGCATGGTTGAAGTTGAATCTAAAGGATCTACTGCTGGATAGATCCCTTTGGCAGCCAATCCTCTTGATAGTACGGTAGTAGCATCTAAATGTGCAAATGTCGTAGCAGGTGCGGGGTCGGTCAAATCATCTGCAGGTACATAAACCGCTTGAATAGAAGTTATGGACCCTTCTTTGGTAGAAGTAATTCTTTCTTGTAAAGTGCCCATTTCGGTACTCAGGGTGGGTTGATAACCAACAGCTGAAGGCATTCTACCCAATAAAGCCGATACTTCGGATCCTGCTTGGACGAAACGGAAGATATTGTCGATAAATAGAAGTACGTCTTGTTCATTAACATCTCGGAAATATTCCGCCATCGTTAGGGCAGTCAAACCAACCCTCATGCGAGCTCCCGGCGGTTCATTCATCTGGCCATAAACTAGAGCCACTTTAGATTCTGCAATATTTTCTTCATTAATCACTCCAGATTCTTTCATTTCCATGTAAAGATCATTTCCTTCACGAGTACGCTCCCCCACTCCGCCAAATACGGATACGCCCCCGTGGGCTTTGGCAATATTGTTAATCAATTCCATAATGAGTACCGTTTTACCAACCCCAGCTCCCCCAAATAGTCCGATTTTTCCCCCGCGGCGATAAGGTGCTAAAAGATCTACTACTTTAATTCCCGTTTCAAAAATAGATAATTTTGTATCTAACTGTATAAAGGCAGGCGCAGATCGATGAATAGGAAATGTTGTACGAGCATCTACAGGACCTAAATTATCAACAGGCTCTCCAAGCACGTTGAAAATTCGTCCCAGAGTCGCTCCACCGACCGGAACACTTAGAGGAGCTCCCGTATCAATCACTTCCATTCCTCTCATCAGACCATCTGTAGCACTCATAGCTACAGCTCTAACTCGATTATTTCCTAATAATTGCTGTACCTCACAAGTCACATTAATTGCTTGACCAACAGTATCTCGGCCTTTAACTACCAGGGCGTTATAAATATAAGGCATCTTGCCCGGCGGAAAGGCTACATCTAGTACTGGACCGATGATTTGGATGATACGCCCCAGGGTTTTTGTGGAAACCCCAGAACCAGAAGTAGTAGGATTCATTCTCATAATAATAATAAATAAAAAAAATAGGTCGAAATTTTTTTTGTGAAAATTATCGAATTCAAAAAAATAAATGTCCGATAGCACGTCGATCGGTTAATTCAATAACAAATGGGAGTTAGCACTCGATTTCGTTGGTGCCATGCAATTCAATTGTTTACTTATTCAATATTCAATTTCAATGAGTCAATTTGCAAGCTCAACCAAGCTATTTTGAAAATTTCAAGTGGATGCTTGAGAAAGTTTTTCATTTGTCTATCATTATAGACAATCCCATCTATATTATATAAAATATTCTATGGAATTCGAACCCGAACTCTAGTTACATTATGATTCATTATTTCTATCTTATTGGCTCTTCTTAATTTTTTATTTCAGCATTAGGACTATAGCCTATTCTTTTCGTTTTTTTATACCCTTTCATAATCATTTCATAGCCGAATTATGCCTATTTTCACATCTAGGATTTACATATACAACATATACCACTGTCAAGGGGGAATTTATTATTAGTTAGGTTAGGTATTTCGATTCCAAAAAAGGTCAAAAAAAATGGGGTTGCGCTATATATATGAAAGAGTATACAATAATGATGTGTTTGGTAAATCAAATACCATGGTCTAATAATCAAACATTCTGATTAGTTGATAATATTAGTACTGGTTGGGAAGTTTGTGAAAGATTCCTGTGAAAAGTTTCATTAATGCCCAATTCATTCGTGTCGAGTAGACCTTGTTGTTGTCAGAATTCTTAATTCATGAGTTGTAGGGAGGGATTTATGTCACCACAAACAGAGACTAAAGCAAGTGTTGGATTCAAAGCGGGTGTTAAAGAGTACAAATTGACTTATTATACCCCTGAATATGAAACCAAGGATACTGATATCTTGGCAGCATTCCGAGTAACTCCTCAACCTGGAGTTCCGCCTGAAGAAGCAGGGGCCGCGGTAGCTGCCGAATCTTCTACTGGTACATGGACAACTGTGTGGACCGATGGACTTACCAGCCTTGATCGTTACAAAGGGCGATGCTACCACATTGAGCCCGTTATTGGAGAAAAAGATCAATATATATGTTATGTAGCTTACCCCTTAGACCTTTTTGAGGAAGGTTCTGTTACTAACATGTTTACTTCCATTGTAGGAAATGTATTTGGATTCAAAGCCCTACGTGCTCTACGTCTGGAAGATCTGCGAATCCCTGTTGCTTATGTTAAAACTTTCCAAGGCCCGCCTCATGGGATCCAAGTTGAGAGAGATAAATTGAACAAGTATGGTCGTCCTCTGTTGGGATGTACTATTAAACCAAAATTGGGGTTATCTGCTAAAAACTATGGTAGAGCAGTTTATGAATGTCTTCGCGGTGGACTTGATTTTACCAAAGATGATGAAAACGTGAACTCCCAGCCATTTATGCGTTGGAGAGATCGCTTCTTATTTTGTGCCGAAGCACTTTATAAAGCACAGGCTGAAACAGGTGAAATCAAAGGGCATTACTTGAATGCTACTGCGGGTACATGCGAAGAAATGATCAAAAGGGCTGTATTTGCTAGAGAATTGGGAGTTCCTATCGTAATGCATGACTACTTAACAGGAGGATTCACTGCAAATACTAGCTTGGCTCATTATTGCCGAGATAATGGCTTACTTCTTCACATTCACCGTGCAATGCATGCAGTTATTGATAGACAGAAGAATCATGGTATGCACTTCCGTGTACTAGCTAAAGCATTACGTATGTCTGGTGGAGATCATATTCACTCCGGTACCGTAGTAGGTAAACTTGAAGGAGAAAGAGACATTACTTTAGGCTTTGTTGATTTACTGCGTGATGATTTTATTGAAAAAGATCGAAGTCGCGGTATTTATTTCACCCAAGATTGGGTCTCTCTACCAGGTGTTATTCCCGTGGCTTCAGGGGGTATTCACGTTTGGCATATGCCTGCTCTGACCGAGATCTTTGGGGATGATTCCGTACTACAGTTTGGTGGAGGAACTTTAGGGCACCCTTGGGGTAATGCGCCAGGTGCCGTAGCTAACCGAGTAGCTCTAGAAGCATGTGTACAAGCTCGTAATGAAGGACGTGATCTTGCTGCTGAGGGTAATGCAATTATCCGCGAGGCTAGCAAATGGAGTCCTGAACTAGCTGCCGCTTGTGAGGTATGGAAAGAGATCAAATTTGAATTTGCAGCGATGGATACTTTGGATCCGGAGAAGCAATAAGTAAGATAAATAAAGATAAGGAAAATGAAAAGTAATTACTCTCCGTTCTCTTAATTGAATTGCAATTAAACTCGGCCCAATCTTTTACTAAAAGGATTGAGCCGAATACAAAGATTCTATTGCATGTATTTTGGATAAATACATATATCTCTAGATAGAGAAGATTTGAAATCGAAATCTAAGACTCAAATTTTTCTATTGTTGTCTTGGATCCAAAATTAAACCTATGGATCCTTAGGATTGGTATATTCTTTATATATTCTGTAGTTTCCCCGAATCAACCCGAAGTATCACAAATATTTTGACCCATCCTGTATATTGTCTTTTTCGTTCCGTGTTGGAATAGAACCTTAATTTATTACTTGTTATTAGACGAGATTTTACGAAAAAATTTGTTCTAGGAGAGAACAAATTTTTATTTTTTTGTTCGATGCGAAGACAGAGGAAAACCCGCCTTTTATAATTATATTGAATTTTTCAATTTCGAATAAAAAGGGGATTCCACTATATTCATATATAGTGAAGTCTTACCCCCGGATTCCCACAAAAGAGAATCCTTTTTCACACTTCCTATCCTATTATCCTATTAGTAGTGATTTAATTTCTATGTTTAGTTTGATAGGGAATAAGATATTCAAATAAAAATAAAGAATTGTGGATCGAATGACTATTCATCTATTGTATTTTTTATACAAAGAGGGGGCACGAAAACTCTATGGAAAGGTGGTGGTTTAATTCGATGGTCTTTAATAAGGAGTTAGAATGCAAGTATGGGATAAAGAAATTAATGGACAATCTTGGTCCTAGTGAAAGTGAAGATCCGAATAGAAAAGGTAGGGCTAACAACATTCATAGTTGGAGGGGTCGTGACAATTCTAGTTATAGTAATGTCGATCCCGCCAAATACATTCGGAATTTCATCTCTGATGATACTTTTTTAGTTAGGGATATTAATGGAGACAGTTATTCTATCTATTTTGATATTGAAAATCAGATTTTTGAGATTGACAACGATTATTCTTTTCCTTTTCTGAGTGAATTGGAAAGTTCTTTTTCTCGTTATCGCAATTCTAGTTATATGAATAATGGATCTACGAATGAGGATTCCTTATACAATCGTTACATGTATGATACTCAATCTAGTTGGAATAATCACATTACTAGTTGCATTGACAATTATCTTCAGTCTCAAATCTGTATTGATACGTCCACTGTAAGTGATAGTAGTGACAGTTACATTTATAGGTGCGTTTTTGATAAACGTAAAACTAGTAGTGAAAGTGGGAGGTCCGGTATACGAACCCACGCGAAGAATAGTAATTTAACTCTAAAACAAAGGTCTAGTGATCTCGATACAACTCAAAAATACAGGCATTTGTGGGTTCAATGCGAAAATTGTTATGGATTAAATTATAAGAAATTTTTGAAATCAAAAATGAATATTTGTGAACAATGTGGATATCATTTGAAAATGAGTAGTTCAGAAAGAATCGAAGTTTCGATCGACCCCGGTACTTGGGATCCTATGGATGAAGACATGGTCTCCCTAGATCCCATTGGATTTCATTCGGAGGAGGAGCCTTATAAAGATCGTATTGATTCTTATCAACGAAAGACAGGATTAACCGAGGCTGTTCAAACAGGCGTAGGTCAACTAAATGGTATTCCCGTAGCAATTGGGGTTATGGATTTTCAGTTTATGGGGGGGAGTATGGGATCCGTAGTCGGGGAGAAAATCACCCGTTTGATTGAGTACGCTACCAATCAATTTATACCTCTTATTATAGTGTGCGCTTCGGGGGGGGCGCGCATGCAAGAAGGAAGTTTGAGCTTGATGCAAATGGCTAAAATATCGTCTGCCTTATATGATTACCAATCAAATAAAAAGTTATTGTATGTATCCATCCTTACATCTCCTACTACTGGTGGGGTAACAGCGAGTTTTGGTATGTTGGGAGATATTATTATTGCCGAACCAAATTCCTACATTGCATTTGCGGGTAAAAGAGTAATTGAACAAACATTGAATAAAACAGTACCCGAAGGCTCACAAGCGGCTGAATATTTATTCCAGAAGGGCTTGTTCGACCTAATCGTACCACGTAATCTTTTAAAAAGTGTTCTGAGTGAGTTATTTAAGCTCCACGCCTTCTTTCCTTTGAATTCCAATTCAATCAAGTAGAGCGCACTAAGTTCCATTTTTTTATTTGTAGCAAACTACTTGTTTGCTTATCGGAATCTTAGCTTATCGGAATCAAAGTAATATAAGAATGGGGTTTTCCTTGGTGACCTAAGATCTAATTGTAGAAAGAATCAAAAGTTCAAGTTGCGGATAACTCTTTTTTTACCTAGATTCCCGATTACTAATTAAGAAGTCTCTATCAACAAGATAAAAACGCGAGTTCTTTCTTTCGTGAAATTGGGCAAATAAAATGAATTTCGTCTTACGTATAGAATCAAATTCAAATAGAGAAAAAATAGATATATAGTTTTGTATCTTTCTTCATCTCCCGAAAATTCCATTTTCACTAAAAATCCCGGTTGTGTCGCATTCTAACGAATCTTTCGATAATTTATAAGAAACTCTTTCTTTATTAAATTCGAAGACAAGAACAAAACACAAAGAATTGAAGAAAAATGATAAAATGGATTATTATATGTATCTTTCATGTAGATAGATGAATAAGTCCATTTATTTAGTTCTACATTCCTTGGACTTATTATATATCCTCACTTAGATACTTATATCTCGAATAAGATTTTTCAAATTAAATTAATTAATAATAACTACGAATTCATAATAATTACAATTATTAATTATAATTAGTATAAATAAAAAATATGATATTTAAAAAAAATAAGAACAGGTACAAATAGTAAATCGAGGTACCCCATTTTATGACAACTTTCCACTTTCCCTCTATTTTTGTGCCTTTAGTAGGCCTAGTATTTCCGGCAATTGCAATGGCTTCTTTATTTCTTCATGTTCAAAAAAACAAGATTGTTTAGATCTGAGGGGACCCAATCTCATCTGTTTTTTTGAAACTTAGACTTGTAGCATAACACAGATATTTATTTCGGGAAATATGGCAGAACATGTGATTTCCGCCGAACATAAAGGAAAAAGCTCTTATGCCTGCAGAAAATGATCTATGAGTAACTGAATTCTAGCTAGTTTGAAATAGCTCGGGATTGCTGGATGCCTAAAATGTAAAGTTGGTGAATCTCTATGTATATATGTATATTGGGATCATATGAAGGGTATGTTATTATTTTAGATCTAACCAATTTGATGAATTACTCCTAAGGGTTCCCATCAAACTAGTGCTAGTTCACATTAAACTAGTGCTAGTTGATGAGAGTTCATTCGGAAACAAAAAAAGTAAAGTCAAAATCATTTGGGGTATTCTCTCAATTCTAATAAAATACAATCGGATCAAGTATGAATTGGCGATCAGAACATATATGGATAGAACTTAGAACGGGGTCTCGAAAACTAAGTAATTTTTGCTGGGCGCTTATCGTTTTTTTAGGTTCATTAGGATTCTTATTGGTTGGAACTTCCAGTTATCTTGGTAGAAATTTGATATCTTTTGTTCCGTCTCAGCAAATCCTTTTTTTTCCACAAGGGATCGTGATGTCTTTCTACGGGATCGCGGGTCTCTTTATTAGTTCCTATTTGTGGTGCACAATTTCCTGGAATGTAGGTAGTGGTTATGATCAATTCGATAGAAAGGAAGGAATAGTGTGTATTTTTCGTTGGGGATTTCCTGGAAAAAATCGTCGCATATTCCTCCGATTCTTTATAAAAGATATTCAATCCATTAGAATAGAAGTTAAAGAGGGTATTTATGCCCGCCGTATCCTTTATATGGACATCAGAGGCCGTGGGGCTATTCCGTTGACCCGTACTGATGAGAATTTGACTCTACGAGAAATTGAACAAAAAGCTGCGGAATTGGCCTATTTCTTGTGCGTACCAATTGAAGTCTTTTGAGAAAAGGAGCTGGGCTGAAGAACGAATGCTTTTTCAGCAGGAGGGAAAAAATGCAAGAATCTCGTTTTTTCTATAACTAAGTGATACTTTAGATGCAGATAAATCATATCTTGTAAATTCTTTTTCTTTTTGTCATTTGTCAATCGACCTTTTTTTATCCTTTCGTTTGTGTTCTTTACTAACCCATAGTGGGTTTTCTTAATAATGATAACCGGCCCATTTCTGTCTTGTTTTGCCGCTCATTTTTTTGATCATCACAATATCTTTCTCTCAATTATTCTATTCTTGAATATGGGGAATCGTTGGAATTTTTTTGAAATATTGTATTGGAAATTTTGATAGAAAAAGAGTTCTTTCGTCTCAAAATCTCAACAATATTCATTCCTGAAAGGACTTTTTTTGGTCATTCATCGAAAGGAGACACTTGTTTGGAATTTGATGAATTGAGATATCTGGAAACACGATTTTTTATTATTTCTTCAGTCGAACTCGAGGTGGAGTCTTAGTCTATTTCTGTATTCTTTCTAGATTAAAACAAAATCACAAATAAAATAAATTCAAAGGTTTGATACCTTGTCTAGAACTCATGTTTGAAATAAATATTTGATCACATAGAGTCGACAAATGAAATGGGTTAATTAAAAATGAACAGGTGAAAAATGGCAAAAAAAAAGCATTAACTCCTCTTTTGTATCTTGCATCTATAGTATTTCTGCCCTGGTGGATTTCTCTCTCATTTACTAAAAGTATGGAATCTTGGGTTACTAATTGGTCGAATACTGGTCAATCCGAAATTTTTTTGAATGATATTCAAGAAAAAAGTATTCTAGAAAAGTTCATAGAATTAGAGGAAATCCTCTTCTTGGAAGAAATGATCAAAGAATGCTCGGAGACACATCTACAAAAGTTTCCTATAGAAATCCACAAAGAAACGATCCAATTAATCAAGATACACGACGAGGATCGTATCCATACGATTTTGCACTTCTCGACAAATATAATCTGTTTTGTTATTCTAAGCGGTTTTTCTATTTTAGGTAATGAAGAACTTGTTAGTCTTAACTCTTGGGCTCAGGAATTCCTATATAACTTAAGTGATACAATAAAAGCTTTTTTGATTCTTTTATTAACTGATTTATGTATCGGATTTCATTCACCCCACGGTTGGGAACTAATGATTGGTTCTGTCTACAAGGATTTTGGCTTTGGTCATAATGATCAAATTATATCTGGTCTTGTTTCCACTTTTCCAGTTATTCTCGATACTATTTTTAAATATTGGATTTTTCGTTATTTAAATCGTGTATCTCCGTCACTTGTAGTTATTTATCATTCAATGAATGATTGATATGATCCACCGATATTAATCCAATTAAAATGTTTCTTACTTTGTAGTTCTACATAAGTATTAAAAACTTTCTATCGGTCGGATTTTCATACTATACTATAGTATTCTAGTAAAATGATTCCAATAAATAGCAGAATCGTGGACAGGGAACTACACTAGCGACCTACCCAATTTATTGTATAAATTTTCGGATCAATGATTAGACCATGCAAACTAGAACTACTTTTTCTTGGATAAAGGAACATATTACTCGATCTATTTCCGTATCGCTCATGATATATATCATAACTCGGACATCCATTTCAAGTGCATATCCCATTTTTGCACAGCAGGGTTATGAAAATCCACGAGAAGCGACTGGGCGTATTGTATGTGCCAATTGCCATTTAGCTAATAAGCCCGTGGATATTGAGGTTCCACAAGCGGTACTCCCCGATACTGTATTTGAAGCAGTTGTTCGAATTCCTTATGATAAGCAAGTGAAACAAGTTCTTGCTAATGGTAAGAAAGGGGGTTTGAATGTGGGGGCTGTTCTTATTTTACCGGAGGGGTTTGAATTAGCTCCTTCCGATCGTATTTCTCCCGAGATGAAAGAAAAGATAGGCAATTTGTCTTTTCAGAGCTATCGCCCTAATAAAAAAAATATTCTTGTGATAGGACCCGTCCCCGGTCAGAAATATAGTGAAATCACCTTTCCTATTCTTTCCCCCGACCCCGCTACTAAGAAAGATGTTCACTTCTTAAAATATCCTATATACGTAGGGGGGAATAGGGGAAGGGGTCAGATTTATCCCGACGGAAGCAAGAGTAACAATACAGTTTATAATGCTACAGGAGCGGGCATAGTAAGTAAAATCATACGAAAAGAAAAGGGGGGATATGAAATAACCATAACGGATCCATCGGATGGACGTCAAGTGGTTGATATTATTCCTCCGGGACCAGAAGTTCTTGTTTCAGAGGGTGAATCCATCAAATTGGATCAACCATTAACGAGTAATCCTAATGTGGGTGGATTTGGTCAAGGAGATGCAGAAATAGTACTTCAAGATCCATTACGTGTCCAAGGTCTTTTGGTCTTCTTGGCATCTGTGATTTTGGCACAAATCTTTTTGGTTCTTAAAAAGAAACAGTTCGAGAAGGTTCAATTGGCCGAAATGAATTTCTAGACTCGCGGATTTATCGACATCAGGTTCGTAAAAAGAACAAAATTTTTGTTGTCAATTATGAAAAAATCAATTCTGAAAAACCTTTTATTTACCTCCTCTTTTTATCCCTTGTACCGCATTCCTAGTCATAATAGGTATATTTTTGTTTGAAGAAGATTCTTTTATTTGACTTTATGATTTTACCACCCCCTTCTTTGTTTTTTTTAGCCAAATTGAATTGATAGGACTATGTTCCTGTTGCCAGATATAAAATGGATCCATTTTATTCTATTTGAAATAGAATAAAATTGGGATAGATATTAGCATAAGTAAGCGGGTAATATAACGAACTAAAAATGCGTGAAACAAATAATTCTAGGGGGCTTGTCTTCCTAGTCTTCAACACAAGAAAGGGAATTTTTTATCTACACCCCTTTCTTGTGTTGAAAGAGCAATGATTTTTGATCCTGTTCGTCAAATCGTCAAAAATGCCTAGTCTTGGTTTCGGGTTTCCAGATGTATCAGAACTTTTTTTTTTTATTACGTACAATAAAATCGAAAAAAAATATAAAATTAAAGTAAAAGTAAAGTGGTGGACAAAAAAAATAAAACTTATTCAATGAACTTTCCATTTTTCTGAGATACTCAAATAAAAAATAATTATAGGGTAGGAGTATAGAAAGTATTTGTACGATATCTAATCTACAGAAATATATATATAATCCAGGGAATTCAGCGATTCCCCTTAAATTGAGCGATTCTCCTTTTGTTCTAAGTACCCGTAGATACTATCAAGATCAAGGAAGAGGTGTTCTGAATCAATCAATGAAGTTCCTTTTTCAAAAGCATCATCAGAAAAAAAAAATGGAGTTTTTTGAACCAGCAGAAAAAGAAATCCACCTTGTTAATTAGACGAAAAAAAGACTCTGCTTCTTAAGAACCCAGCGGGCCCCTTCCCCTCGAATCAGACAAACTAAAGAAGGGAATCCCGTTGAGTTCCTACGCTTTCATGTCTACAACTCCATTCATCCGATTACTACAGGGATGAACCTAATCCGGAATATGAACCATAAAAGAAAATACCTATTAAACCAATCACAAGAATGCCAGTTACAGTACCTATTATCCAAAGAGGAATCCTTCCAGTAGTATCGGCCATTTATTCCACTTCCCTCCAATTTCATCAAGTGGTCGTGCTAGAGACATAAACAGTCGTGGATAATTATGAGATGAAATCCTTCCGAATGGGCTAAGAGAATGCCTATAATTATTATTTATTTTCTTTCATTTTCCTAATTGAAGAAATAATTGGAAAATAAAACAGCAAGTACAAAAATGAGTAATAACCCCCAGTAGAGACTGGTACGATTCAATTCAACATTTTGTTCATTCGGGTTTGATTGTGTCATAGCTCTATAATTCGGAATTAGGTTTATCGTTGGATGAACTGCATTGCTGATATTGACCCCAAAAAAAAGACGGTAGGTACAGCTAGGCCGTGAACAGCCAACCATCGTACTGTAAAAATTGGATAGGTTCTATCTATAGTCATTTGATTAGGGCCTCCTAAAACGATCTACTAAATTCATCGAGTTGTTCCAAAGGATCAAAACGGCCAGTTATTAATGGAATTCCTTGTCGGCTTTCTGTGAAATACTCATTTGGCCGAGGGCTCCCAAATACATCGTAAGCTAAACCGGTACTGACGAATAACCAACCCGCAATGAATAGGGAAGGTATAGTAATGCTATGAATGACCCAATATCGAATACTGGTAATAATATCAGCAAAAGAACGTTCTCCTGTGCTTCCAGACATGCTCAGCTCCACATATTCTTGTACAGTCAAAGGGGATCGATTCCATAAAAGATGAGATCAGTAAAAGGCAATCACTGAAATTGGATCTTTGTAGGATCGTCAATATTGTACCTAGGGCATCTTTAGAGTATACCAAATCAGTATAGCTATCCTTCTTCTGACACAGCAACGCGATTTGAATCAGTATCAAAAGGAAGTGCTAAAAATTTTTTTTCTTCCTTTCCTTTACCTGTTGATGTAAAATGATGCTGTATTTAATAGAAAATTCTTACAATGAAAGAGATTATCATATTTCCACAATTCAATTTAAGTGGATGCGAGATCTATAAATTTCCTTTTCGTGGTTGTAGAGACAGTTTTTTGTTGGACTCCCCCTTTTTTCATTTTAAGGAATTGGTTAATCGTCCAGTAACAAATACGAGGAGTCGATCCTATTCGATGAAAGAAGACGAAGAAAGAATAAAATGATTGGAATAAATAGTTGGCATGAATTGTTGGATTGGATCTCAATCCAAATCTTGATCTAGCTACAGGGATGAGACTTTATTTTCAAATTTCCAACGAAAAAACAGTATTCCAAAAAAATTTTATTCACAAATAATAATTCAAAAAGAGTTTCATTTTTGAATGAAGTTAGGCAATCCAGTTCATAGTATTAGTTTATACTCAACGACTCGGTTGATCGCGAGATGGCTGGATGTTAGAAATGATGAATCAATTTCATTTTATATGCCCGCCACTTTCTCCTTGTTCATGCCTCTATAATGATAGATGAATGAAAAACTTTCACTTGAACTTATTCTTTCAATTGGTATTTTTGTATATCTTCCTATTTTTTTTAATAGAAACTTAGGTAAATGCTTTAGAAACATATGTATAAAAATACCATATTTCATTTAGCCCCTTTATGCTTACTATAACT
>OX940740.1:70000-75000 GCA_954870855.1 Scutellaria minor
AAGATTTTTTTTTTATTGAGCGTGTTCATCCATTTTGGCTGCTTTAGCCTATTTTCTCATAGTAATTTCGACCCCACTTTCCCGGAGTTCATTCTCCGGGGAACTCCATTTAAATTATTCCGGTGTATTCCTTCCAATCGACTTCTTTTCTGATTTCGTTGGAAATCATATAAAGACAATTCCTATTTGATATAGCTATTTGGGCCAGTATTTTACGATTAAGAAGCAACCGCCCCTTGTATAGATCATGTATTAATTTACTATAACTATAGAGTACTCCCCCCTCTCGAATTACTGCGTTTAGACGAGTGATCCACAAACAACGAAAATTTCTCTTTTGCTTATCCCTATCCCGATGAGCCGAAACCAAAGCTCTTATTTTCTGTTGAGTAATAGTTCGAGTAAGTCTTGAATGAGACCCCCGAAAACTTGATACAAATAAACGAATTTTTGTTCTACGTCTCCGGGCTATATATCCGCGTTTAATTCTGGTCATTGAATAAATAAAATTTTGACAAATAACTAATTGAGTTCTTTTCTTTCAGTTATTCTTTTACCCGCCCTGGTCTATTAATAACCAAACGGATTTTTCCAATGTATAAAATACAAATTCCAATGGCTTTGGCTACTATAACCTTCCCGACCACGATTTTTTCTTTTTTTTTTTTTAGGTATTTTACTGAGAAATTTTCTTTTGCTAGGTGTAAAAAATAGAGTCAATAAGAAAAAATAAATATAAATTAAATGGATAAAGAAATAGTGGTTTTCATCGTTTCTATGGTTACTTTTTAAACGGCGAGGTCTTCTCTATACACCGGAGCCTTTACTTCATTTAATAGTTCATCAATGTTATTGGTAACTTGTATAGTTCACATCACACTATTTGGCTCTACCCATGAATTATCCAGTAACAGGTCTTTCACAATGAGATCCACCTATACAGTAACGGTATTTAATTATGAAAGTTTGCGGGGCAGCTGACCCTCGCAGTCCGTTCTTGACCGAGGGAGAACTTCATTTTTATGTTTTTTTTTGAATTTCAATAAGATTTCCTCCGCTTAATGGATAACGATTTGCTACCAATGGAGAATTGTTTCTCATCTTAAATTCAGGCGATTGGATTTGCACCAGTGGAAACCATAAACTTTATGCACAATAGGGGGATCGATTTGTTTATTTTTAGATAGTAAATGGGGTTCCTTCTTCCATTCTATCCTATTCACTGGACTGATCATTCATACTGGAAGCGGTTTTCTTGCTTTTTTGTGTCAGCTCATGATCTAAACGAGTCGCACATACACCCTAGTACATGTTCCTCGACGCTGAGGACATCCCCCAAGAGCGGGGGATTTCGTGACATTTCGAATGGGCTGTCTTGTATTTCTAATAAGTTGTTTAATAGTTGGCATGTTGAATCATATACATAATGGGTTGGTTTAGATTGATCCTAACCAGATGATTATGAATTTTTTTATTTATATTTATAGATTTATATAGTTAACCTCGTAGATAAAATATCAAATCACGGATTTGCACAAAATCCATTTTTTTTCATTCAACTGCTACAAGATCAACAATTCCATAAGCTTGGGCTTCTGTTGCTGACATAAAAACGTCTCTTTCCATGTCTTCAGATACAACCCATAGTGGTTTGCCCGTCCTTTGTACATAAACCCTTGTGAGGGTTTCGCGTAGTTTGAGCAGTTCTTCCGCTTCCAGGATAAATTCTCCCGTTTGCGCCTCATAAAAAGAACTAGCAGGTTGATGGATCATTACCCTGATGATAGAAGGTTTCTCTATCTGGTGTGATGAAAGGAACAGAAAAGAAAGATAAAGAATAATAGGAAAAAGATAGAATTGAACAACCGTACGGGCATCATCTTTTGTGCATTGCATACGGCTCTACAATCAAATTGACCCTTACTTTCCATTCAAGAAAGATAAAAATAGAATCTATTAGCCCCGGATGGGTAAATGATCAAATTGCCACCCTTCCTTTTGGAGGAGTTCAAAAATACTATGATGGCTCCGTTGCTTTCTATTTTAAAATAGATTTTTTTTCTTTGATTCAGCAATCCCAAAGTTTCTTTTTGATCTAAGGGAAAAATTTGGTTTTTTTGCACTCTTTTTTTATAACTTAAATATTGTTAAGAGCCCTTCGGCGTGAAAACAACCAAGTTTGTAACGCTGAATTGGACTTCCGATAGATAAGAGAAAATCGGAAATCTCTTTTATCTCATACTACTCTCTCGATACATAATCAAATGGTTTGAAAAAAAACAATACAAAAATTTTTCATATCGAATTCGAAGTGCCATGCTATTATTACTTAATATTCATATGGCGAAGGCATAGTTTTCTTTTTTCTCTCAAATAAAAAAAACCATTGGCGCCAAGCGTGAGGGAATGCTAGACGTTTGGTAATTTCTCCTCCAACCAGGATAAAAGATCCCATTGACGCGGCTAATCCCATGCATATTGTATGGACCTCCGGTCGTACAAATTGCATAGTATCATAAATAGCTACTCCAGGTATTACCCATCCGCCAGGAGAGTTTATAAACAAATACAGATCTTTGGTATCATCCTCGATACTGAGATATACCATAAGACCAATAAGTTGATTCGAGATCTCGCTATCAACTTCTTGGCCTAAAAAAAGTAATCTTTCTCGATAAAGTCGGTTGAGTAGGGTAAAATTCTATCCCTTAGGAACCGTACATGCACCTTTTGATGCATACGGTTCAAAAAAAAAATTGCGAAAAAAAGAATCAATGTATAGATTACAGTCCTCTTTATTTTTTCCTATTCTTTTTCATAGCAGGTTTTTCGGACTTTTAACGGAAGGGCTTTTTCTTCGATTTTTCAATTCAATAAAGACTAATTTTGATTTATTGTTTCTAATATAATAGAAAAAAGTCAATAAACTTATCGAATTAACTTCTCATTGATGTATTGTTTCATCGGGATTCAATCCAAACAGTATTTTCTTGTTCCTCAATGGGCCTCTTTCACCTTTTTAGGTTTAGGCTCTACTCCGGGTAAAGATCCGCCCGATTTTGATTTGCACATATAGGACAAATCTTCCCATCACCATTTCTTTTTGTTATGACTTTACAAATAACAAAAAGGAATCGTTTATGATACACATAGTAATCATAGATATATTACCAATTGGGTTTTTTTCTAAACGGAGCCTGGATACTTCATTTTTTTAGTCCAACCAAAGCCAACCATAAATTATTCTAATTGATAATAGTACGATGAATTCCCCCAAACAATGCGTCTAATTGCGCTTCACGCTCCAATTTTTTGATGATTCAATTTCTCTTTCTTGGGCGAAACGGAGGATATCTCGATCGGGGGAGAGAATGGGGAAATCCCATACGACCCAATATATCTGACAAGTCGCACTATACGTCAACCCAAGATGCATCTTCCTCTCCAGGACTTCGGAAAGGTACTTTTGGAACACCAATAGGCATGAATTGAAAGAAAAAATAACTCAATACTATATTTCACTTTGATGTGGAAACGTAAAAATATGGTTTTATTGTCTTTATATTGTCTTTATAATAGTAAAATATTGGCTTTATCATATTTATTTTATCCATAGATTCGCAAAATTCAGAAAGAAAGATAAAATAAATAAAGCAAACCTTTTACGAATAGGTCCTTCTAATGATAAATTTAGGATGGACGCATTTTCTCATGGAAAGTGGTATCAATCCACCATTGCGTATTGGTACTTATCGAGTATAGAATAAATCTGCTTCTCTTTGTTCTTACGAACAGAATTCTTCCATTATTTTGAACAGAATAGAATATAGAATAAAAAAACCTTGTTAGGAAATAATCCCCTGAACAAGGGAAGTCCATATCCATAGGATAGTCATAGTATATTCCAATGCAATAAAGTTACGTAGTGTCTATTTATCTTTGATAAAGGGGTATTTTCCATGGGTTTGCCTTGGTATCGTGTTCATACCGTTGTATTGAATGATCCCGGCCGGTTGCTTTCCGTTCATATAATGCATACAGCTCTGGTTGCTGGTTGGGCGGGCTCGATGGCTCTCTATGAATTAGCAGTTTTTGATCCTTCTGACCCTGTTCTTGATCCAATGTGGAGACAGGGTATGTTCGTTATACCCTTCATGACTCGTTTAGGAATAACCAATTCGTGGGGAGGTTGGAGTATCACAGGAGGGACTGTAACGAATCCGGGAATTTGGAGTTACGAAGGTGTAGCTGGGGCACATATTGTATTTTCTGGCTTATGCTTTTTGGCGGCTATATGGCATTGGGTCTATTGGGATCTAGAAATCTTTTCTGATGAACGTACAGGAAAACCCTCTTTGGATTTGCCCAAGATCTTTGGAATTCATTTATTTCTATCCGGGGTGGCTTGTTTTGGTTTTGGTGCATTTCATGTAACAGGCCTGTACGGTCCTGGAATATGGGTGTCCGATCCTTATGGACTAACGGGAAAAGTACAACCTGTAAATCCGTCGTGGGGCGTGGAAGGTTTTGATCCTTTTGTTCCGGGAGGAATAGCTTCTCATCATATTGCAGCAGGTACATTGGGCATATTAGCGGGTCTATTCCATCTTAGCGTTCGACCCCCACAACGTCTGTACAAAGGATTACGTATGGGAAATATTGAAACCGTACTCTCTAGTAGTATCGCGGCTGTCTTTTTTGCAGCTTTTGTTGTTGCTGGAACTATGTGGTATGGTTCAGCAACTACCCCCATCGAATTATTTGGTCCCACTCGTTATCAATGGGATCAGGGTTACTTCCAGCAAGAGATATATCGAAGAGTTAGTGCTGGGCTAGCAGAAAATCAAAGTTTGTCAGAAGCCTGGTCTAAAATTCCTGAAAAATTAGCTTTTTATGATTATATCGGAAATAATCCGGCAAAAGGAGGATTATTCAGGGCAGGCTCAATGGATAACGGAGATGGAATAGCGGTTGGGTGGTTAGGACACCCTGTCTTTAGA
>OX940740.1:80000-82500 GCA_954870855.1 Scutellaria minor
TAAGATGATATCTTGAGCAGTTACATATCCAGGACCCCTGACACAAATAGACGCGTCACAAGTCCCATATAGATTACTTCTCAATACAATTTCTTTCAAATTCATTATAATTTCGTGGACCGATTCTTGAATACCCGTTATAGTAGAATATTCGTGGGGGACATTCTCAGATTTTACACGTGTGATACATGTTCCTTCTATTTCTCCAAGCAAAGATCTTCGCATCGCAATGCCTATTGTGTCGGCTTGTCCTTTCATAAGTGGAGACAGAATAAAGCGCCCATAATAAAGACGTTTACTGTCTGTTCTTGATTCAACACACTTCCACTGTAGTGTCCGAGTAGATACTGTTACTTTCTCTCGAACCATAGTAATAATATTTTATTTGACTGAATTATTTATTTCTCTTGTTTCTCTTGAAATTTCGTAACTCTTCATTTCTACACACGTCTTTTTTTTGGAGGTCTACAGCCATTATGTGGCATGGGGGTGACATCCCGTACAAAAGTTAATAGTATGCCACTTCTACGAATAGCTCGTAATGCGGCGTCTCTTCCGAGACCGGGACCCTTTATCATGACTTCTGCTCTTTGCATACCTTGATCTACTACTGTACGAATAGCATTTGCTGCTGCAGTTTGGGCGGCAAAGGGCGTCCCTCTTCTCGTACCCTTGAATCCACAAGTACCGGCCGAGGACCAGGAAACCACTCGACCTCGTACATCTGTAACCGTGACAATAGTATTATTGAAACTTGCTTGAACATGAATAACTCCCTTTGGTATTCTACGTGCACTTTTACGTGAACCAATACGTACATTTCTACGTGAACCAGCTCTGGGTATAGCTTTTGCCATATTGTATCATCTCATAAATATGAGTCAGAATTGTATGGATATATCCATTTCAGGTCAAAACAGATTCTTTATTTGTACGTTGAGACCTTTAGTGAGTCTGATTATCCTTGTCTTTGTTTATGTCTCGGGTTGGAACAAATTACTCTAATGCGCCCTCGTCTACGGATTAGTCGACATTTTTCACAAATTTTACGAACGGAAGCTCTTATTTTCATATTTGTCATTCCTTCTCTTTTTTCTGAATCTATTTCTTGGTAGAAAATAAGTTTCTTGAAATTTTTCATCTCGAATCATATTGAATAAAAACCACCTAATCTTTCGAATCCTTGTTTCGGAGTCGATAGATTATACGCCCTCTGGTTGAATCATAACGACTTACTTCAATTTTGACTTTATCTCCCGGCAGTATCCGTATAAAACTACGTCGGATCTTTCCTGAAACATAACCTATAATCAGATCTCCATTATCTAAGCGAACCCGGAACATGCCGTTGGGAAGCGATTCAGTAATTAAACCCTCATGAATCCATTTTTGTTCTTTCATTCCAGGTAAAGCCCCCTTGAAGTATCAACTAATGTAGGAGAAACAATATTAGACAACTCGCCCCCTTTTTTTTTTACAAATAGAAAGAGGTTTTGGATTCCATTTGGATATTAAAAGGATTACCATATATAACACAAGATTTCTCCGCCGATTCCTTCTAGTCGAGCCTCCCGGTCTGTCATTATACCTCGAAAAGTAGAAAGAATTACAATCCCCATCCCGCCTAAAATTCTAGGAATTCGTTGAGAGTTAGAATAGATTCGTAGACCGGGTCGACTGATCCGTTTTAAATTTAGAAAATTTCTATAGGGATGGGGTCTTTTCCTATTCCTTCTATGTCGCAGGGTTAAAACCAAAAAATTTTTGTTTTTTTCTCGATGTTTTCTGACGTTTTCGATAAAACCTTCTCGGAAAAGTATTTTAACAAGATTTTCGGTAATATTAGTAGATGCTATGCGAACAACTCTTTTTCTATCCATATCAGCATTTCGTATGGAGGTTATTATCTCAGCAATAGTGTCTCTACTCATGATGAACTAAAATTTTTGGTGCCTCAAAATTGGATATAATTAACATGTTTTTTTTTTTTTTTTTGTATGAATATGAATTTTTCAAGGTATATGCGTGAGACACAATCTACGAATTAATCTATTTCTTTCAAATAAAATACCCCAAAGATATCAGAATCTTATTTTCTTTTATAATACCTCGGGAGCTAATGAAACTATTTTAGTAAAATTAAATTGTCTCAATTCGCGGGGGATTGCACCAAAAATTCGAGTTCCTTTTGGATTTCCTTCTGGATCAATTACAACTGCAGCATTGTCATCATATCGTATTATCATACCGCTGTCACGTTTAAGTTCTTTACAGGTACGAACAATTACAGCTCTGACTACTTCTGATTTTTCTAGGGGCATGTTTGGTACTGCTTCTTTGATCACAGCAACAATAACGTCACCAATATGAGCATATCGACGATTACTAGCTCCTATGATTCGAATACACATCAATTTTCGAGCCCCGCTGTTATCCGCTACATTTAAATGGGTCTGAGGTTGAATCATATGAATTTTTGAGTCTATTCTTCCAATGCAAA
>OX940740.1:112500-127500 GCA_954870855.1 Scutellaria minor
AGTATCCTTGATCGTGAGCCATATAATTATCACTATAAATAAGAACCATAATTCCAACAGTAGTGATTAACATCAACATAATAGAAGTAAGTGGATCAATCAAGCAGCCGAATTCTAAAGAAAAATCATTATCGAGGGTCCAAGACCATACATATTGATAGATAGAACTGCTATTTATTTGTTGAATAGATAGATTAGTTGAAAAAATCATGACTATACTTAACAATAAAATACTTGGAAAAGCCCACATACGATGAAGGTTTTTTGTTGCTGTCGGAAAAAGAAGAAGTCCCACTCCTATTAACATAGGGACTGGAAGTGGAACGAAAGGTAAAATCCACACATATTGATATGTCTGTTCCATAAAAAAACTTTTTTTAATTCTTAATTAATATTAACTATTTCCGATTCACCGGACCTTACCTCTTTTGAAAGGAGTCAATAAAAAAATGAAGATATGTACTAACTTCAATAGAATTTTTTCATTTTGATTTCTTTTTACTTAGTCTTTCTGAATTTCTGCTAAATACTTCAAATATTCAAATCACGAAATTACAATTGGTCAAATCATATGAAAGAAATAGATTAATTACTAATCTACTTCGAATTTGAAAATTAAAGTCAAATTAGGCATATTTTTCCCGGGTAAGTTATTTAAAATATTCTTCTTTGTTCTATTTTTAGTAAGATTTTATCTGATTTTCCCACACCGTTCACCCTTCTTATCTATTGTTTTATATTTTATCTTTTTAGAAAAAAGATTTTCTAGAAAATGAAAAAAGAAATACATAGTGAATTTATAAAAGCGCAGATTTTTTTGAACAATAGATGTCTTTCACATCCAGCTATACCAATGAGTAATCTCTTAATTTTTATTTAAATGGCAGTTCCAAAAAAACGTACTTCTGCATCAAAAAAGCGTATTCGTAAAAATTTTTGGAAAAGGAAGGGGTATTCGGCAGCGTTAAAAGCGTTTTCCTTGGGGAAATCTATTTCTAGCGGGAATTCCAAAAGTTTTTTTGTACGACAAACGAATAAACTAAGTAATAAAACATAACACGTTAGAATAATCTAAATAATCCTGACTCAAAAATACATTCATTTCATTTCGAAAATCAAATTCCCGAATTCCATTCCCTGTTGATTAACTCAACAGGGAATGGAATTCGTTTCGCTCTTAGAATATGGAGAATAGGAATTCTTCTGTTTACCTTTTACCTTACCGAATTCCAAAAAAAAAATTTGGGGGAGGTTCTATCCCTCAATTCATATACTTCATAGTAGGACTATCTAGTTTTACTATAGTTGAGTCGAGAAGAGTCTAAAATACACAATAAAACCAAGATCAAAAATGAAAATAATGAACCTTCAAATACCTATTTGAACAAATTTTTATTCATCCATTCGAATCTTTTCTAAAAAATATTGAACTCAATTGAATTCTTAATTCTAGACGATTACTTATTCATAGGCTATTATCAGGTCAAGATGGGCCGCTATGGTGAAATTGGTAGACACGCTGCTCTTAGGAAGCAGTGCTAGAGCATCTCGGTTCGAGTCCGAGTGGCGGCATGTCATCTCCTAAAAAAAAAATAGATCCTATAATGAATTCAATTAATGAATTCAATTTCCAATTTCGATTTTATAATTAAGGAACTATTTTTTTTTTATGATATTTTCAACCTTAGAGCACATATTAACTCATATTTCTTTTTCGATCGTTTCAATTATACTTACAATTCATTTGATAACCTTTTTAGTCGATAAAATGGTACTAAAACTATATGATTCGTCCGAAACGGGCATAATAATGACTTTTTTTTGTATAACAGGATTATTAATTTCTCGTTGGATTTATTCGGGACATTTTCCACTAAGTGATTTATATGAATCGTTAATCTTTCTTTCATGGAGTTTTTCCTTTATTTATATAGTTCCATATTTCAAAAAAAAGAAAAATATTCTAAACACAATAATTGGGCCAAGTGCTATTTTTTCCCAGGGCTTTGCTACTTCAGGGCTTTTAACTCAAATACGCGAATCTACAATATTAGTACCTGCTCTTCAATCCGAGTGGCTAATAATGCACGTTAGTATGATGATATTCGGCTATGCGGCCCTTTTATGTGGATCATTATTATCAGTATCACTTCTAGTCATTACAGTTAGAAAACAGAGAAAGTTTTTTTCTACGAGTAATCATTTATTAAATTTAAATAAGCCATTTTTCCTTGGTGAAATCGAATACATGAATGAACAAAGAAATGTTTTAGAAAAAACTTCTTTTTTTTCTCCAAGGAATTATTACAGGTCACAATTGATTCAACAATTCGATTATTGGAGTTATCGAGTTATTAGTCTAGGATTTATCTTTTTAACCATAGGAATTCTTTCTGGAGCAGTGTGGGCTAACGAAGCATGGGGATGCTATTGGAATTGGGACCCAAAAGAAACTTGGGCTTTTATTACTTGGATCGTATTTGCAATTTATTTACATACTCGAACAAATAGAAAACAAAAGGGTACAAATTCAGCAATTGTGGCGTCTATTGGATTTCTTATAATTTGGATATGCTATTTTGGAGTCAATCTATTAGGAATAGGACTACATAGTTATGGTTCATTTACATTAACATTTAATTGAAAAAGGGGTTCTTACAAATAGGAATAGAAAAGTGTACAACGCATATCAGATAAAAAACTTTGTGTGAATTGGCGAGAGCGCGGCGAATCATATTCAAATAGGGTAGTGATTCACTAGGTCTCGCCAATTCAAATTCATTTTTTTACTTAACGCAAAAGAACAGGAAAAAGCGTTCTTTTTGTTATTGTACAACGAACATTTTTGTAAATCATAATAGTTTTCTTTTATAAATTATCTATAAAAATAATTAGATAGAATAACTCCAACCTTTTCAACTGATAATGAAAGAACGAAATCAGGGTACATACCAATACCGAGTACGGGTAAAAAAATAGAAATCGAAAGAAATAACTCTCGCGGACCAGAATCAAAAAAAGAAGAGTTCAGACCATTAAATATCTTGTATCCATAGAACATCTGACGTAACATAGATAATAAATAAATAGGAGTTAATATCATTCCAATTGCCATTACAAAAATAATTAGGAGTTTTGTCATTAAAAGATATTTTGGACTAGTAATTAGTCCAAAAAAGACTATTAATTCGGCAACAAAACCACTCATACCTGGTAATGCAAAGGAGGCCATCGAAAAGCTACTGAACATCGTGAATATTTTTGGCATTGGAATAGCTATTCCACCCATTTCGTCAAGATAAACAAGACGTATTCTATCATAAGTTGTTCCGGCCAAGAAAAAAAGTGCAGCACCAATAAATCCATGAGAGATTATTTGTAAAAGGGCTCCGTTGAGCCCCATATCCGTGATAGAACTAATTCCTATAATTATGAAACCCATATGAGATACAGAGGAATAGGCTATTCTTTTTTTTAAATTCCGTTGACCAAGAGATGTTGAAGCTGCATAGATTATTTGCATTGCGCCTACTATCATTAACCAAGGAGAAAATATAGAATGAGCATGAGGAAATAATTCCATATTGATTCGAACTAATCCATATGCTCCCATTTTTAATAAGATTCCGGCTAGAAGCATACAAGTACTATAATGCGCTTCTCCATGGGTATCTGGTAACCATGTATGTAGGGGTATGATTGGCAATTTAACAGCAAAAGCAAGAAAAAATCCAATATAAAATATTATTTCGAAGTTCACAGGATAGGACCGGTTGGCTAATATTTCAAAATTTAATGTTGCTTCAGTAGAACCATATAAACCGAGACCCAGAACTCCCATTAAAAGAAAAACAGAACCCCCCGCCGTGTACAAAATAAATTTTGTAGCTGAGTACAAACGTTTTTTTCCTCCCCACATGGATACAAGTAGATAAACGGGAATTAATTCTAACTCCCACATGAGAAAAAAAAGTAAAAGATCTCGAGAAGAAAATAATCCTATTTGCCCACTGTACATGGCTAACATCAGGAAATAAAATAATCGAGAATCTCGAGTAACCGGCCAAGCCGCTAAAGTAGCTAAAGTGGTGATGAATCCCGTCAGTAAAATGGGTCCTATAGAGAGTCCATCTATTCCTAATCTCCAATGGAAATCAAAAAAATGGATCCATTTATAATCCTCCATTAGTTGGATTAATGGATCATCTGATTGAAAATGATAGCAGAATGCATAAGTCGTTAGAAGAAGTTCTAATATACAAATACATATAGTATACCAGCGAATTACTCTATTTCCCCTATGTGGAAGAAAAAAAATTAAGCAACCCGCAAATATTGGCAAAACTACAATTATTGTTAAGCAAGGAAAATGGTTCGTAATAAAGACAAGATACACTTGGGGCCAGAAAAATCCGTACTCAATTTAATTTGATTTTGAGCACGGATTTTGTCGGTAAAAAAAAGAAAATGGATTCAAGTAGAGTTTTATGGAATGTATCAGTAAGCTAGACCCATACTGCGGGTTGTTTCATGCCATAAATAAACCCGAACACTCAAAAAATCCGTTGGGCAGGCGGATTCACATCTCTTACAACCAACACAGTCCTCGGTCCTTGGAGCAGAAGCTATTTGTTTAGCTTTACATCCGTCCCAGGGTATCATTTCTAATACATCGGTGGGGCACGCTCGGACACATTGAGTACATCCTATACATGTATCATAAATCTTTACTGAATGTGACATTGGATCTATACATTTTTGAACGTCATAAAATTTCGGCCTAGTAAACTAACTTATAAATGAATCCTAGAGTTTTAGATACCAGACGAATCAATGAGCGATCAGAATCAATTGATTTCCGAATTGATTTATGAGGGAGGGCCAAAATACTTTGATTTCTTATGTTTTTGCAACCACTATCATACCTTATCTTATGCCCCATATTAATCATATAAATGCTAATTTATTAATATTCAAATTAGCATTTATACGATTAATACTATTTATTCAACAAATTTGATTGGTTAATACGAGTGGAGTTTCTGTTACGATAAATTGATGAAACAATAGCCGGTCCAATAGCTGCTTCAGCGGCTGCAATAGTTATAACAAAAATTGAGAAAATATCTCCTCTTAATTGACGATTATCAATAATATCAGAAAATGTTACAAAATTGATATTAACTGAATTTAATATAAGTTCAAGACACATAAGGGCTCTAACCATATTTCGACTTGTGATCAATCCATAGATACCAATAGAAAATAAATAGGCACTCAAAACAAGTATATGTTCGAGTATCATTAACCAACTCCTTATCAATTTTGATTCATTTTTAATTTTAATCTGAATAAGAATTCAATCGATTCGATTCTAACAAATATGGAACAATGGAATAGATTGGTAATAGATCGATATAAAACGAAATAAAACGAAAGTCTTTCTATTCTATTTTTTTAGAAAGAATCAAAATTAACGAATTATAACATTTCTTTTTCGTTGATTCTATTTGAATTACTCGTTTTAAAGATTTCTTATTGACGAGCTATAGCAATAGCACCTATTAAAGCGACTAAAAGAATTATTGAAATCAGTTCAAATGGAAGAAAAAAATCTGTTGCTAAATGAATTCCAATTTGTTGACTATTACTTATCAAATCTTGTTCTAGAATATGATTTGATTTTGTAGTCCAAATGATCCCATACCAGGACGTATCTGGAATAGTAGTAATTAGTGAAATAAAAAGACTTGTACAAACCATTGAAGTAACTCCATCCCCAATGGTCCAAAGATGAAAATCTTTGTAATATTCTGAACTATTCATGAACATCACAGCAAAAATGATTAAAACATTTATAGCTCCTACATAAATCAGGAGCTGCGCAGCAGCTACAAAAAAGGAGTTCGATAGAATATAGAATAACGATATACAAAAAAGAACCAATCCCAACGAAAAGGCCGAATAAATTGGATTCGGAAGTAATACTACTGCCAGACTTCCTAATATAAGACCCGATCCCAGAAAGACTAAAAGAAAATCATGTATTGGTCCAGGTAAATCCATTTGATTTTATAAAAAAATCGAAATATTTCATGCCTTTGTTGACCTGACCAGGAAAAACGAAGTTATCCTATTTTTTTTAGGATACTGATACTTCTTAATTGAATTAAATTTGAATGGGGGTGATTTGGATTGATGTAAATACAGTTATAGGGCTACTCTTATTCTCGAAGCAGAGGTTGAAACTTTATATTTTCAAATTATTATTCGAATAGAAATTAGAAATCGATTTGGAATCAAAAAAAGGCTACGATTTTCACCAACCACCCACTATTTTTTTGTATTGACCAAGCAAAAACCTCATTACTTTAGATCCAAAAGTTATTTTGTTGTAAATGTTTTGTGAATCCAGGGTTTTATACATTTTTTATTTTATTTGAGGTAACTTCGAAGAAATTGTTTGAATTGTGTAATCTTCAATTATTGATACCGGCAGCCGACCCAAAGCAATTTGATTATAATTCAATTCGTGACGATCATAGGCAGAAAGTTCATATTCTTCAGTCATTGATAAACAATTTGTTGGACAATACTCAACGCAATTACCACAAAATATACAGATTCCAAAATCAATACTGTAATTAAGTAATCGTTTCTTTCGAATATCAGTTTGCAATTTCCAATCTACAACGGGTAGATCTATAGGACATACACGAACACACACTTCACAAGCAATGCATTTATCAAATTCAAAGTGGATTCGGCCTCGAAAACGTTCTGATGTGATTAATTTTTCGTAGGGATATTGAATAGTTACAGGTAAACGATTCGCGTGGGACAAGGTAATCATGAAACCTTGACCAATGTACCTGGCAGCTCGTATTGTTTGTTGACCGGAGTTCAAGAACTGAGTTAGCATGGAAAACATATATGAATATCTATAAATAATTTTACTTGTTTCTTTCTCTTGTTTGATACAAGTTGTGAAGAATAGCCTATTCTATTCCTTTATAGTGAAAGAAGTTGGAATGAAGTTGTTAATAACAGATTACCTAGAGAAATAGGTAAAAGAAATTTCCATCCAAGATTTAATAGTTGGTCCATTCTCAGTCTGGGTAAAGTCCATCTGGTTGCAATAGAAATGAACAAGAACAAATAAGTTTTAGCTAATGTAATAAAGATACCGATTATTGTTCCAAAAACTTTACTTCTTTTATTTATGTCAAAAAGCTGAGGAACGAATAGGTATGGAATAGAAAGATTCCAACCCCCCAAGTAAAGAACTGTTACAAATAATGAAGAAACCAATAGATTTAGATACGAAGCAACATAAAATAAACCAAATTTTATACCTGAATATTCGGTTTGATAACCTGCTACTAATTCTTCTTCTGCTTCTGGTAAATCAAAAGGTAATCTCTCACACTCGGCTAGAGAAGAAATTAGAAAAACGATAAACCCTATAGGTTGACGCCACAAATTCCATCCCCAAAAACCATATTTTGATTGCGCTTCAACTATATCAACTGTACTTAAACTGTTAGATAATCATAGTCGACGATAACATCACAGTTCCCGTCGCTATTACAGAACCGTACATGAGATTTTCACCTCATACGGCTCCTCATAGGTCACAAAGAAATCTAAGGGCCTTTTAACATTATTTCTCGTGATGTGTTTGTAGGATCGATAGAGAATCAAACTCTTATGCTAGGGCCTAGAATTAGACCAACGGAATTCTGTCTGCTAGATTTATAATAAAAAAGTGCTTCTGAATTGATCTCATCTTTTACTTTTAAAATTTTTAAATTTCTTTGTTGGTTAATAACTTTATACTTGAATGAAAAAAGACTTTTTAGAGGAATATCACATAGATATTTTAACCTTTTTCTCATTTTTAATTACGAAAAAGAATTAGACATTGCATTACAATTTTATTTCTTTCGATTTTCTTTCGTTCCGATTCTCCTTTCTCAGAAAAGGGACATTATCCAAAGTAAAAGATTTCTTCGTTCTTGATAGTTATTTACTTAATCGGTGGATAGGAACATACTCTGGATCGAAATCGTAGGGAGTACTTCTTAATCATTTCTACCAACTTAAAGCCCCAATTCGAATTACTTTTCTATAAAAAAATATCCTATTGGATAATTTACAGAATCTCCATTACTAATCCTTTGTGTATCTTGGTCTTCCTAACCATCCACTCTTTTTTTTTGAATCTCTCATTAGGATAATACATCTATGGTAATAGTATAGTAAAAACCCCATATGATTGATCTTTTGAACCCGCTTCAAGCCAAGATGACTAATCAACTAATCTTGGGGTAAACAGTCTAGACTGCTTATGTTTACTTTCACTTAATTCTTGTACATAGGAAATGAGATTGAATTCCTTTAACAGCAAATTTTTAAGCCGTTTTATTTCACTCATATAACTATTTGGTTTAATTCATCAACCCAATGATGAATAAAAAAATAAAAATTCAAATCATTTAACTTTCTTACTAGAAAGAAAATAAATAGGGGAAATTTTATGTCTCACCGAACCGCACGTAGAGATATTGATAATACACATAGGGTTAATGGTATTTCATAACTAATTGATTGAGCAGCAGCCCTTAATCCACCCAAAAAGGAATATTTATTATTTGATCCATATCCCGACATAAGAAGTCCAACGGGAGCAAGGCTTGAAACGGCGATCCATAAAAAAACACCAATACTAAGATCGGCTAGAATAAAGCGATAGCTAAAAGGAATTACTGAATAACTTAGTAAAATGGATATGACTGCTATGGAGGGCCCGAGACTGAATAAACGACTATCTCCTCTAGATGGAAGAAGATTTTCTTTGAAAAGTAGTTTTGTACCATCTGCTAAAGCTTGAAGAATTCCCAAAGGCCCCGCGTATTCGGGGCCAATACGTTGTTGTATCCCTGCAGATATTTCTCTTTCTAACCAAACAATTACTAGTACACCTAGTGTGATTCCTAATACAAGAATGAAAATCGGGACAAGCATCCATATGATCCCATAGACTTCTTTTAAGGATTCCAATCTGAAAAAAAAATTGATAGGTTGTATTTCTGTTGTATCAATTAGCATTTCAACGATCAACTTCTCCCATAATGATATCTATGCTACCTAGTATCGTCATAATATCAGCCAATTTCATTCTTTTAACTAACTGCGGAAGAATTTGCAAGTTGATAAAACCCGGCGGTCTAATTTTCCATCTCCAAGGAAAAACACTCTGATCTCCTATCAGAAAAATTCCCAATTCTCCTTTTGGTGATTCGACTCTTACATAAAGTTCTTGCTTGGACAATTCAAAAGTTGGAGAAGGTTTTTTACTAATAAATCGATATTCAAAATCATTCCATTCGGAGTCTTTTATTCTATCAAAGTGGCGGCTTTCCAAATTTTCATAGGGTCCCCCTGGAATTCCTTCCAGAGCTTGTTGGATAATTTGTATGGATTCTGTCATTTCGCCGATTCGTACTAAATACCGAGCTAATGAATCGCCCTCTTTTTGCCATTGAATCTCCCAATCAAATTCGTCGTAACACTCATACCGATCAACTTTACGAAGGTCCCATTGTATTCCGGAAGCTCGTAGCATTGGGCCCGATAAACCCCAATTTAGTGCTTCTTCTCCGCCAATAATGCCTACGCCCTCAACCCGTTCTAAAAAAATGGGATTCCGTGTAATAAGCTTTTGATATTCAGCAACCCCGGTTAAAAAATAATTGCAAAAATCCAAACATTTATCTATCCAGCCATGAGGTAGATCAGCAGCGACTCCTCCGATACGAAAATAATTATGCATCATGCGCATGCCGGTAGCAGCTTCGAATAGGTCATATATCAATTCTCGTTCTCGAAAAATGTAGAAAAAGGGGGTCTGTGCTCCAATATCTGCCATAAAAGGGCCAAGCCATAACAAATGGGAAGCGATACGACTCAACTCCAACATAATAACTCTGATATAGCTAGCCCTTTTAGGTACTTGAATATTGCCTAGCTGTTCGGGTCCATTTACGGTTATTGCTTCTGTGAACATAGTAGCTAAATAATCCCAACGTGTTACATAAGGCAAATATTGTATAATTGTTCGATTTTCCGCAATTTTCTCCATCCCTCTATGTAAATAACCCAATATTGGTTCACAATCAATAACATCTTCACCATCGAGAGTAACGATCAGTCGAAGAACACCATGCATTGATGGGTGGTGGGGGCCCATATTGACTATCATGAGGTCTTTTCTTGTAGTTGGTGCAATCATAAGTTTTTCCCGAGTCATTCTTCCATGCATTGCTGAAAGTAAAAAGAAGTTCATCAAAATTTAAACGACTAAGCTTAAGCTCAAATGGCATCACGCTTCAAATTAACGAGTTTTTATCTCTCGAATATCCAACTCACTAATTAATTCTTTATAGCGCCCTCTATTTATTTTTGACAAATAGGCCAGCAGTCGTTGACGTTTTCCCAAAATTTTTCGCAAACCTCTCTGAGATGAAAAGTCTTTTTTGTGCAATTCCAAATGTGAAGTAAGTCTCCTTATCTTGGTGGTGAAACTGAATACTTGAAATTCAACAGACCCTCTCTTTTCTTCGTTTTGTTTTTGAGAAATAACCGAAATGAATGAATTTTTTACCATAAAAAACCCCCTTTGCTTTTTACAGATATGGATTTTACCGATCAATAATAATAATGCCATTAATTTGAAAATTTGAATGTAGTATATACAACAATCTAATGCAAATTTCTTTATGAACTCCTAATTTCCTGAATTCAAATCAATCAATCCAATTTCATATTGGATACTAGAATGAAAGATGAGACAAGACATGTGATCTGTGTATTTGTGTGCTTTCATATACCCTATTATATATATATAGGGTATAGGATATATAGAAAAAGTGTATTATCAACAAATTTTCAATCGTGGATACAGATGTATCCTTAACATACTGAAACGACTACCATTATTAGTATCAAACCAATAACGATTCATACAAGCTAAATCTTCTAATCGATAATTAGGCCAAAGAAAGAGCTTTAATTTCATTAATTTATTTTTCTCTCTATCAAGGTGGTTATTGTCCTGTGAAACTTGGCTGCTGTTTTTTACGTTCTTTCCGTTCCAAAATACAGGATCTCTATCTATATAATTTTGATTTTTTGAATTGAAACAAATTAGAATTCTCAATTTTCTACAATGTCTAAAGGCTAAAATATTTTCGGGAACAAGTAAATCAAAATGATTTTTGTTTCTATTTCCGGTTATTTTTTGATGTGGTGAAATAGTTTCATCAAAATTATTGTTAGCAACATATCCCTGCTCTTGGTATTTTTGATTAGTTTGATGCTTACTCTTATGAACCAACGAAATACCTATGGTTTGATACATAATAAATTGCCCATCTTTTTTTCCAGACAAACGAATGGGTTCTAGAATCAATACTCCCTTTTTCATCAATTCTGAAAGAGTTAAATTCTTCTGAATCAGCATTATATCCAAATTCATTTCTCTCTTTTGAATCGAGGATATAGTAATTTTTCTTGGATCTATCAGTCTAAGCAGGAGACAATATACCTTGATATTATTGATCAGTCTTTGAGTCAAAGTCTCATCCCATCTCAATTGAAAAAGCAAAAAACGTTTCAGGAAGAAATCTAGTTCTGCTTCCGTGTTGCTTTTGTATTGTTTTTTCTTTTTCCCTTTTTTCATGTCCGATCTTGTTGCATAATTTGCTTCAATATCTTTTTGTTGTGAGAGAACAGATCTTCGATCCACTTGGCTTGTGAGTTCTTTTTCTTCTTTATTTCGATACTTTTTATTTGATGCTATCAAAAAACTTCCTTTTTCCTTTTCATGGATCTTTTTAGTTTCTTTAGTTTCACTTATATCTAAATTTAAAAGAAGCAATTTGCTTGGTATAAACCAAGGTTTCAGTTTATATGTCTTATAAAGTAACACAAATTCTGGGAAGAACCAAAGTTCCAGATTTGATCTGGGACGCTTTAGCATTTTTTCATTCATTCCCATCCAATCAAAAAATCCTTTGTGGGAGTTTGCTAGATTGATCTCTGGAATCATAAGATAAAAAAGATCTTTTTTAGAAATGATTTGAGAATTATTAGTACGAATTTGAGTATTTTGATTCCTATTGGTATCGATTATGATTGAGGCCTCAATACCGATTTTTTGTCTAATAAAAAAATAGAAAATTTTCCGATCGAAATATTTTCTATCGGACGATTTTTCCATATATAGAATATCGACCTTTCCTAGATCATTTTTAATAGGGATGTTCCTGAGCATATCAAAAAGGGTTTCTTTAGACGTGTTATAAGAAATCTCTTTGTTCTTATTTCCGTGAAGGGGAGATCTATAAAAAAAGCATTCCGCTTTATTTTCATAATTAAGAAATTTATATGATAAAAGATCATATCTATAGTATTTTAGAAAATTCTCTTTTTGATTCGATAATGAATATACTTCAAATTGTTTTTTGTAATTCATTAATGAGTCTTTTTCAGATGAATGCCGTTTGCTTAAATTTTCCTTTTTAGCTATACGACGCTGATAAACTGTATTTCGCCATTTTTCTGGTATTAATCTAGACCATCTAATCTGAGATAAATGGTATTGATAATGTCCTCGTAACCAGGTTTTCCATGGATTCATTTCATAACTCGGAAGTTTTTTATCTGAAAATTTCGAATGAAACATTCCTCGTGTTTCACAAGAATCCTTTATTTTAGGCTTAAGAAAAGGGGGGATTCCTTGATATTGAACAACAGGTCTTAACGAGTTACTAACTTGGATTTGTGATAATTTGTAAAATACATATGCTTGTGGCATGTAGGATAAGTCATAAAAAATATGTGAATTTCTTTTAATATTACTAATATTATCAAGTGGCTTTTTTATAGTCGAAATAAACGGAATTGGAGGTTTCTTTTTTTTATTAATTTTTTCTTCTTTTCTTTCATTATTGTAAATGGATTTATCAATAATTTTTTTTGTTAATTTAAGAAAAAGTTCTGTATTTATTCTGGGAATATTAATGATAGATAAAAATAGACCTGTGTATATTTTTTCAATGAAAAATTTGAAAAGGGGGAGTAATTTATAGATTAATGGAGCATTCCTTATTTTTAATATTTGCCGTTTTTCGAACCTTTTAGCATTATAACTTGTAGGACTAAGATTATTTATTCTTGGAGTTACTTTTTTTTTCTCTTTTGTGATTCTTTCTATTTGATTTCGAATTGTACTTGTTCTATCAGTCAAATCCTTCATTTTTTTTTCTGTCAATGAAGAATTTGTCCAACTCGGAGATGTAATTTGACTAAATGATTCGTGAATTATCTGATTGCTTCTTATGGAATCTTTTTCTTCTTTAATTTCGGTTGATGCATATACTCCTACTTCTCTTAATCTAAATAATAGAATTGGATTTACTTTGGAAAGTTTTTTTAGTATTTTTTTTATAAAAATAACACTTTTGATAACCCATTTTTTTGTTTCTTTTGAAACTTTTCGAAGTAATTTTAGTTTTCCTTTGAAAACTGTTAGAACTCGAAAATACTTCTTTTTACAGTTTCCAATTTTTTTTTCAAATTCCTTTAAGATGGGTTTAAAAAAGGAAAGTCGTTTTCGGGGCGAACAAAAGGGAAGTTCAGTTTCCATTCCCCAAACTGTTAAAAAACAAAAATCATCTTTTTCTTTTTTCTTTTTCATTAGATCTTTCTGAGAGGATCGTAGTTTTGATTTGTGCCAAGGTTTCAGACAGAAAGGAAATAAGATTTTTATCTGAATACCATCTGTTAACCAATTTTTTGGAAATTCTGTTTCGGATAATGGAACACCATTATAGGTACATTTTAGATGGATCTCTCTATTCCATTCCTGTAAATCCTCAGACCATTCGGGAAGTTGCAATAGGAATATACGTCCAATATTTTTCGCAATTATGAATGAAGGTAATAGAATATATTTTCTAAAAATAGATTGAGTTAGTAACATGCAACCTCTTATTACTTGCGCAAATGGAATACTATCCCAGGCCTCTGCTATCTTTATTCGTTCTTTTTCTTTTCTTTTGTTCTTCTCTTTTTTTTCTTCTCTTTTTGTTTGTTCTTTTGTACACTCTACAATTTTGAATGCTTCCCCTTTACCTACCCAATTTATTAAAATTTTTTTAATAAACCTGGAGATATCCAAAGAAAAAAGAGGGGATTTTTGGAGTCTCTCCCCAAAAAGGGGGGAGTGCACATTTGCTTGAAACAATTCGAAAATAACTACTTTACGCCTTTGAGCGCGCATAGAACCTTTGATTATACCGCGCCGAAAGTCTGATTGTTGTGAATAGCGTATCAAAGCCACTTCGTTTATTTGATCGGGCATATTAGTATCCGTAGTATTAGGATCAGTATTTTCCTTGTTACCAGTCAAAATTACTACACGTTTGCCCTTTCTTGAACGAATTTGATGCTCTAGTGGTACGTCTTCTTGATAGTCTCTTGATTGTTGTTCTAAATCGGTAATTAATTTGTATGACCGTCGGGGAATTTTTTTACTGATTTCTTTTATTCTAATCGATTTTCTGCTAATTTTTTGACCATTAGCATCAGTTACAATTTTTTTTAAATTTAATAAATAGTTAAAAAATTTTGTTCCTTTGTCGGAATATATTCTTCCTTCTGAAAATAAAGAAGGACCCTTCGGATTTAGATTGGTAGATCCTGATTCTCTAACAAATTTACTGATGAAAGTGAAAAAAGAAACAATTTCTGTTGATAATGGTTTTTTATCAAATCTATTTATTTTCTGTTCAAATTCTTGGTAAGCAGCATCCGGAATAAGTATACCGTGAATCCGATTTATCCCAAATGGATTTAGGAAATTTTCTATCAAAAACTTTGATAGTGAAGGGTTTTTGTAAATTGTTTTCCGATATGATCCGTTCAGGAAAGGAT